>JAUZST010005951.1:0-40736 GCA_034779995.1 Parotocinclus haroldoi
CACACACACACACACACACACACACACACACACACACACACACACACACACACACACACACACACACACACAGTGTATGGGCTGGTAGAATTTATTTGCGGCGGCCTGCTGTAGATGTTACTGTTGGGATTGTTTTGTCTTTTTTATGACGTAACAAGTGGCCTTCACTTTTATTCTATTTTTTTTACCATTCATGTCCGCCTTTTCCCCCTAACTGTTCACTGCAGCAAAGTTCAAACGGTGTCACTGGGGTCAGGAGTGCATTATCTTAGTTCTTTCTACTGCTAATAAATATAACCGCAATTAAATGTACCAGTAACTTTATCTAACACATAACTTAAGCTATGTCATCACTTTCACAGTGAATCATGATCACAGAGTATGATGCTATGATAACTGTCCAGCACTATTAGTCTGTTCATAACAACATAAAGACAGCTACACAAAAAGTGGACTCACCACTCTCTTCACTAGGGCACTGAGATTGTCCTGCTGAGCTGCTTGTGGTACTCGAGGCTCTGTGGCTGTTGAGGGACCAGGCCTTTCATTATCTATTAAAGCCTGAAACCGTGTGGGAGAGTGTCGGGGAATCTGCTGTTGCCATTGCCGCTCCTCTGGCTCCAGAGCTGCATGAGAGGGCTGAGGTGTGTCTGTGGGCTGTTCTTGAAGAGGGAATGGGATAGCAGCCCCAGCATTCCTTTCAGTTCTGTGCGGACTTACCACTGCTACTCTAAAACCGTGTGAGTCTGCTGTAGAAGGGGTGTAAAGAGCTGTGCCCTGATTGGCTGAGTGAGTGCTGGGCAAAGGGTCCCCCAGTGGAGGCACTGTGTGCCTAATGGAAATTTGAGGTCTGAGCAAAACATCTTTAGATGTGGAAGGTACAGCATTCTGGGCCGTAGCGAAGACACCAATGGCTTGATTTCCTGACGTGGGCTGAATATGCGCTACAGAAGCGTGGGGAACATGTAAGTCCACAGTGTGTGGGCCTGGTGCAGGCTGGCTTTGGGACATGCTGCCACCCCACTGAGCAGCAGGTCGGATTATTACACGACGAGATGGCGGCCGAGTCTGGTAAGAAAAGTTTCTGATAAATTACATTCATAGGTAATTTATCAGAAGGTCTACAAGAACGGACATTTGCCAATAACTAATTAGGTACGCTATTTTACCTAATACTTGTCATATAGATAATTGTAATTAACAATCTAATTGTTACTAAATTCACTAAAACAACTAATGAAGTACAAGTCTAACATAACTAAACATCCAGTTAGGTTTTTAGGTTAGCTGATTAATGACAAAATGATGCCCTGCATGCCAAACACAACCACTCCTGCACTCCATGCCTATAAATATATATATTTTTTAATGACAAAACTGAAAACATCAGCAGAAAAAAACTGGATAAAGAATTATCAACACAGCTAAGAAATACACCAACATTACTCAGTGCTGCCCTCTAAACATGTTACAGCACCAAGATAGAAGGTCTAACGTTCTTGATTTCCTTAACCCCATCAGTTCAGAATGAATGCATTTATTGCATATTACTTTTATTCAAACTTAGCTGCTTCAACCCAGTAGATCTGATTCACATTCTGCATCAACCACACTGTGAATCGGATGTACTGGATTAAGATCTTGTACTTGGATCTTCAGTGCTAAGAATGATTGTACCTCTGTGGGTGCTGACCATTACAGAACAGAGTAATTGTGACAAACAATGTATGACAAGAAACAAGGATGTGAACCTAATAAAGTGATCAGAGAGTTTATACTATTTGTGCAATAGGGGCAGCAAAATGGTTTTCACCTTGTAGATGTTACTGTTGCTAAATCTATACCATGCACAACATTCCATAACTGGTCCTTTTTTAAAATCCCATTCTTAAGAGAAAATGTGTTTATTGAGAAAATTTAAGGTACCTCTAAAATGCTAACTTCATTGTCATCATCATCGTCATCATCATCATCTTTGACCACAACAGGAACCTCTGGTCTATACGCGACCGGTTCATCATCCGAATCATCAGATATTGTTATGCAGATCCTCCTTCGTAGCGTGTTACCTAATTAGAATATAGAAATGGAAACAGACACTTAATATACTACTGATTGTATTACACATTTAATATACTAATAATGTACATCAAGTGTTAAACTGTCCTGATTTGGATAAGCAGAACATACAACGATGGACATATTAATGCAGCAATTTGGTACAATGTGCTGTTTACAAAAAATGGAAATTGTGATATTCACTCTTTTAAAATTGTGACACCAACCTTGGTTGTGACGTGAGCTAAAACTGGCCAGATGAATAACATCATCATCACTGGTGTTGTCAGCCATGGCAGGACCACTAGCCCAACTCCCTGAGTCTTTTCTCGCTTACACACAAACACCCATGCACACACAAATTAGACAGCCCTGAAATTAGAGGAGCATGACCCTGGGGACAAGCGCAGAAGCAGGAAACACAAATAAACATGTAGTTAGTGAATAAATTAAAGAATATTTAATATTTTACCATCAACCATAACTTGTCTTATGTACAGTGACATTACATTTTGTTGAAGATTCTGAGAAACAAAACCCCTGCATGAAACAATCTTAACACTTAAACATTAATTTGTGTTCGGCTTCTTTCCAAACGATTTACTTTTGTTTTCTAAAACCTTAAAACACAGATTCTGGTCATCTGATGACCAGAAGTGACTACAGCCACTGCTTTTGCTTATGGTCAGAGCAGTACCCACACCACTCACTTCTATTTAGAAATTTAAGAATGGCTAGTGGGCACTTAAGGGCTTAAGGTTAAGGAATTCAGATTATGAATTCACATCCCAGCTAACAAATTGGGCCCTTAATCTTTTACTACTCAAAGCTCGACCCCAAAAAAGTGGGACCAAGCAAATTACAACTAAAAACAGAACATTTTCAAAAATCTATTTTATTTCTAATTAACTGAAATACTTAAACAGCAAATATATTGTTTATAATCGTATCATAAAATGCCTTTAACAAAACTAGCACAGGGAAACACTATGCTTTCAAGGTTATTGAATCTTCTACAAAACTGTTTGCAAAAACCAATAGGTAATTTGTAGCTTGCTGTTCTTTTATTCATATCAGTCCTGTTCTGTCGTCTCTACACTGGTTACCAGTTAAATTTTGCATTGATCATAAAATACTTCTTGTTACATATAAAGCTCTACATGGTCTGGCCCCACATTATCTGAGTGAACTTTTACAATCTTACAATCCAGCTCGTCTACTTCATTCACAGGGAGCAGGACTTCTTTCAGTACCTAGAATTTAAAAAGTCACTGCAGGGGGAAAAGTTTTCTTATACTTTGCCCCCAGCTATGGAATAAACTTCCCACTTGAATTAGAGATTCAGACACTCTCCAAATCTTTAAGTCTAGGCTAAAGACATTCTTATTTACTCAGGCTTTTAGTTAGGTTTAGACTATCCTGGCTGTGTCAACTTCTGGTTCTCTCCCTTTAGCTATGCTGCTATAGTTAGTGCTGCCGGAGTTTCATGCTGCACATGGCATATTAATAATAAACTCTGTGCTCCTAACCCATCAATAACTACATTTTCTCTCTTCTCTCAGAGCTGATGTTCCGGTACCAGTTCAAGCACCACACACTTAGATGCTCCTCCACCTCAGCATCACTCTACTGGTCTTCATCAACAGAACCCCGTCCCATCATGCCTAGATCCCACCACAGTGCAGTAACTCCCTCCATCATTTAGTCATTAGGAGACGGTATGCCTCCAGTAACGTACCACTGAGGACTCATTTTAAATCTATTTAGTTACTTATTTCATTACTAACTTAACTATTATTGTATTTGTACAATATATGTATTTGTATATTGTAGTATTTATTTAATTAACATTTAGGTCACCCATAGAGGATGGGTCCCATTTTAATTCTTGGTTCTCCCAAGGTTTCTTCCTTCTACTTTCAGGGATTTTTCCTTTCCACTTTCGCCCTAGGTTGGCTCAATTTGGGATTGGCCTTTTAAGATAATATATGATTGTAAAGCTGCTTTGAGACAATGTTCCATTGTAAAAAGCGCTATATAAATAAATTTGACTTGACATTGTGATTGGTTTCTAAAGGAGCATACATAAAATGGGGGAAACAAAAATTGGTGTTCCCAGTCTTCATTACAGTATATTCTTATAATGCCAGGTGCCATGCTCTTGTCCCAAATTGTTGTTGTCCCAAGAGTTTTGCTGGCATCTAATTAAATCAAATCAAAACATTTTGTGCAATTTGCTGACTTCTATTTTAATTTGCAGTCCTTCCTATACTGTCCTTTTTTAATTGATCTTGGTAAGTTTTGCTTGGTAAAACTGTATAAAAATCTTACTCTAGTATGAGTGCCACACACACACACTACCACACCCGTGCTGGTCCTGTGGTAACCCAGTCACTGCAAGTGCACAGGGCTTACCAGTACAAGGCCTGAAGAGTAAGTGTGTCAGGAAGGGAATCTGGTGTAAAACCTGTACCAAATCTAATATGTAGCCCAGGGTGAGCCACTCTTAACAGGAGCACGAGAGAAAAAGAATTACCCACAGCAACATTAGTGATGGTCCAATTCCACTGACAGATGGGTGGAGAGGACTGCCAGTGTTTACAGCAATAAAAACATGGTCTACAGCGATACCTTTATATTACAAAGTCAATATATGTTTATGCTTAAAGGCAGGTAGGATTGCCCTTATAATCTGTAAGTGATTGTATCACAAATGTAAATAGATACTCTTAAATTGAATAACTAAACACTTAACTTATTATACTTAACTGACAACTTCAAACTTCACTAACTCATCATACTTTCAGATTCGCGATCGGCTAACTGCCGCAGAACCACAACTGACCAACATAAACACAAACACAAGTTGACGGACACAGCAATGTTTTACACTGTTGGACAAGTTGTTGTGTATACTGATCTGCTCGTAACATTAGCTGCCATAACAATAGTTCATCCGAATCAAACTCTCCATCACCAAGGATCAACTTAACATGAAGGTACACAACATTACAACGTGTTACTCTAGCTGGCTAACACGTTAGCCAATTAGATAAGTAAAATTAAAGAAAGCCAATATCTTTAGCAGATTTATACAGGCTGATTGCATCTCATCAACACATCAGTTATAACCGATTATGGTTAAAAGATTGAGCTGTATTTTGATACGATTGTTAAGAAATCATACCTACTTCTTACTTATATGATCCAGCAAAGGGTTTGGGAGCCGGTTATGGAAACAAACGGCCAAAACAAGTCTGCGTCCGTCACAAGAATGACGTAGCGTGTAGAATTCTGGGAATTGTAGTTATTCTTGTGTTCTTTAGCCAGATACACATGAACGCAGTAGATGTCGCTGTCTACTTTTCAATAAGCTTTATTATTTGTAACCAAGAGATCGAAATGAAAATAAACAAAAATAAAAACAATACATAATTCAATTATTTTACCGAATGTACTAAACAACACAAAATATACGGGCCACATAAATAATGCAAGTTATTATTTAATTGGTATTTATTTTAGTACTGGGTTAAAACAATTGACATGTTTGAGTGAATTAAAAGAGTGAAAGTTTTCAAAACTTGTCAAAATGAATAATTATATTAACTGAAATAGAGATTGAAATGATCATTTTATTTCACCAAAATGTATTACAATCTCACATCAGAGACGGTATTTAGGTAAAAAAAAAAAAACCATGTAGTGTTTCTTCAACTTAATTTGACTTTTATAGTATGTCAGACAGTATGACGTCCAAAAATATCATGTTTTGTCTGGTAAACTTCATTTCATTTATTAATAAACGTTCATTCCTGCATTTAATTTTACCATTAGTACAACTTAATCATTCAATTAACATCTGGGCCATGTTTACTGAATCATGTTATATGCAAATTTTGTGCTTAAGTGAGGGGAAATAGTTGAGGGATCATCCTTCATACTGCCATCACAGAAGTGTGAATGACCTATGCCACTGACACAGCCCCATACTATGACAAACCCTGGTTTTTGGTTGTTAATAACAGTCTGGATGGTTCTTTTTCATCCGGAACACATTTCCATTTCTTCCAGAAAAGATCTGGAACACAAATCTGATGACTGAGTTCACCGTTGGCTCAACTCACTCTGGATAATTTTCATAAAATGCTTACGCAAAGCAATCGTTTAAAGCTTTGCGTGTTCATCAACCATCTGAGACACTACACGACTGAACTTGTGGAAAACGTTCATAAACAATGTTCTGAATGTGGGCACTGCATAACACACCTGCCTGTTACAAAACTTCCTGTGCTATTGAGCAGCACTAAAGTAAAGCTAACATGCAGAAAACATCTACAAATGATTTCAATCACGAAAAAAATACAGTATATACAATGCACTGTACAATAAATAATATACAGGTACAGGTTGTATAAAACACTGTTTGATTTCCACGTTTAATTATTGACATTTCAAAAAAGCACATACAACAAAGCCATACTGTAAACACAATATTAACGAGCAGAATTGATTTGCAAAAGTGACTAAGTATCAAATGAGTATATTTATAACAGAACTCAAAGACATTTTACATTTGAACAATATCACGTCATATACAGTGCTGTAGTATAGAACATAAAAGCTGATCAATCACCAAAACATTTGTATTTCTTGTATATATTGCTAGTTGTTTTTAATTATTAAAAGACAAAGCATTTTGCATTACTGATATACAGCGCATCAATCTTCAACAGCTTCTCATTGTTTGCATTATCCTTATTTTCTTTAGCCTTTCTGTCCAAACATTTAAATAAAAATCTAAAAACATTTTTATGTTTCTGATAATACAGATTATGATAACTGGTAATAATGATAATTAGATAACAAATCTAATTATTTAGTAAAGGGATGCAAGTCTATTGCACACTAATGGTGGGGGCTACATTATTTGCGGAAAAAATTAGAATAAGTAAAAGCTATTACAGTCCTACAGTGTGTATGCATTTTTGACTGACTCCATCGTTAAGGCTGGAGGAATTTTCTAGGTGGGATCCCTAATGGTTATTTAATGGCATTGCTGGGTGGAGGACTGCCAACCAAACACTAATATTTATTTAACAGCATCCTGTGGCCAAAAACTGACTGAAGGTGGGTTACAAAAGAGTTTAGAACAAACTGTGTGAGAAAGATGTGTTATTCACTTACAAAAAGTAGGCTTGTTTAAAGTAAGTATCAGTAAACAATTTCTGCTGTTTAAATCAGAAATCTATAGTTGGTATAACCTTTGGCTAAACCCCATAAAACCATTTGTTTTTTTCCACCAACTGTAATATTTTTGAATAAATTCCTTTCCTAGTCATTATCACAAATGTGATATTTTATGTCCATTCATTCTATTGCCGGTCAAATCTGAGTCAGTCCTGGAAAGTCAGATCAGCTCTAGCACAAGAATTGAACAGCCTTTTAATCCTATTAAGTTTCTAGGGCAGGTCAGATCTGACAGGAAAGATAAATATAGGTGGAGATGTAGGACCTATAGATGACCCAAAATGCCTAAAAGTAAATTAATCTGTTTATATTAATTTTGCGTATTTATGTGTGTTGTCTGGACAAAGTCATGGAGAGTTTGGCAAGTCAGGTGGCAGAAAATGATTTTGTTAGAGGAAAAGACAATTGACAAGAGTTAAAACAATGTCTGCTTCTTCTCATAGACTTGTACCAGAGCCACCTACACTGCACGTTCATGTCTATGTCATTTCTTAAATTTATATCCATAGAGTTCATCTATGTGTTTAAATTACTTTAAATCGCCAGTTCATCGCACATTCATATTTAGTAATATAGCAGACAATCTAATAGAGAACGACTTGCAAACCATATAACTGTGTGTAGTACCCTAAGCCTAATCACTGCACCACCACAGCATTATTAATTGGAATGCTCTCAAGAGACTAATGATATTCCAACCCTCTTATCCACAAAATTATTAGCAATGAATCTTCAGTGGATTTTAGACAGAATACTGTGGCATCTGAGTTAGGTTGCATTTTTTTCATACTACCATAACTGGCATATCCACGTCCTTGCAAAGAGGTACATGAAAGGCACTCTCTAAACCTGTGCAGTGTGTTCTTGTATTTTAAACTGAAGCTATACTATTTTAACATCTCAGCATAAGATATTTCTTTCTCTAACTAGTTCTGTTAACATGTAGGGTAGTGAATGTATTATACCATTCATTCCAGACAGTTTATAAAAGCAACAGATTATTTACTGCCTGGTTGTATTTGTGACCTAAAAGTTAGTAGTCATATACATAAATCTTTGACTCCGAATTCTAATAATGTATCAATCTCAATACATGCACATGTGATTTCAGCAGATAATTGGGCACTCTATTTCTGCTCTGCTGAGTGCACTGATAAGGTAATTGTGTCTTTGGGCTACAGTAAAGATACTACAGGAGTGACACTATCACATTGCTCTGTTTCATTGTTTGATATGCTAGTCTGTAATTTAGTTACGACATTTTATCATCAACCAACGTTATCATCATAACAATGACGTCAATTAACTTTAATTATATCTTTGTCAATCCGTATATAATGGGATTTCCGAACTGTTAAAATAAACCATTATTGGTAAAATAAATGTTATTTCTCACAAATTCAGCATGGATCTTGATGTCAGACATAGCTGTATACATCCAGAACGCCAATTTGATGGGCACTGTTCAATGTGTTTGCAAACTGGTGATGCCCAGACGACAAAGACCTTTGACATGAATGCCGGAACCTCTTTTTAACACCAATGCTACATTTATGTCTGTCTCTCAAATACTCCTGATAATTTCTGGTCAGCAGTGTATAAAGAAAAGGATTGATGCAGCTGTTGCTATAAGCCAGACAGGTCACAATGAAGTTTATATACACCACTGACTTATGAGAGAGCTTCCCATGGCCAAAATAATAAATACTGAGCAGCTGCCATAACCAAAAAGGTATAAAGCACACCCAGTATGTGAGAACTATACCAAAGATCATGTATAGTACCCTCTGTTTAAAGCATTTTGGTCCACTCCTTGCTCTGAAAGAGAAAACTCTGGTTTGAGTTGTCCAGTAAGTCTTTACTAACTTGAGATACAGGTAACCTATAATGCATCCTGGAGTCAAGATGCATGTGCTAAAGAGCACAGTCAGGTAGGTCTTGTAGGAAGCCATTTGCCAGGTCGGATGGCACATGTGCTTCTCAATGCCATCGTGGATAGTTGTCTTTTGCTCGATCATGATCACAGTGGGGAATGCAAGGGCAAAGGAGATGATCCACACTGCACAGGTGACAGCACGTCTGTATCTCCTGGACCGGGCAAATGTATCCAGAGGTCTGAGCACAGCCACATAGCGCTCTGTGCTCATAACTGTCAGGATGAAGATGCTGGCATGCATGGTGAGGAAATCAAGGCTGAAGAGCACACGACAGCCCATGTCACCGAAGTACCAGTCCTTGGCAAAGTAGGTGCACACTACAAATGGAATAGTGCACAAGTAAAGCAGGTCGGCCAAGGCCAGGTTCATAATGTACACATACATGGTGCCGGTCACTTGTACAGCAAGGTTTATGACCACCAGGGTATACACGTTTCCAGCTGTACCAATTAGAAACATTGCAGCCAGGATGACACTAAGCAAAAAGGTTATCAGGGTTTCATGATAGGACGCTGGTGTCTCTGAGAATGAAGGTGGAAGTGTCAGTGAAGTGTTAGCCAACACAGCAGTTGTGGAGTTATTCACCCATGCGCCCATACCGAAAGGATGAGTCAGCTGTGCTTCCTAAGCAAAAAAAAAAATGACAGGTCCGTCTGGAAAGTTTAGCCATGCATATTTGAAGCCTGCATCCCAGTCGGTTGGTATGGCAGTAAGTCGTCACAAACTCCAGGTAGTTCCAAAATATTGTGACACTGATCTTACCTTCTATTATTAATCCCAGTACACTGAGAGCTCGATAAGTTTGTGAGATTCTTTGTCTTTGCGCATCAACCCATTTTTTATTTGTAGGTGATAATGAAGATGCATCCAGACGTCGAAACAGATCTTGACACGTGATCAAAAAAAACAAAATATCCTTTGTTGTAATTGTATAACAGAAACAAATCAGATGGCACTGTTAAAACATGCGACGCGTTGCGGGATTCCGCATCACCTCCAAAAGCTACGCGTCCTGGCGTGGTCTCTTCAACTTAATGTGCGTCCTCAGGGTAAAAATAAAGGAAGAAGCAGTGCATGTGTGCACCGCTGTATTGCTCATCCTTACACTGCCTCCTCGTTTCTGCTACTGATTCCTACTGTTTCTACAAAGTTCAGTCGGTGAGACAGTCCATTTCCTTCACATGACGAGTCGAGTTTGTAAGTAATCCAAACAAATGTGGAGCACAGGGAAGCATACCATTTACTGAAGGCACCTTTGTTTTACTAAATGTAATTATACACTGAAATATACTTGATGGATATTTTCTTAATTCTCTATAGTGACTATATTTATACGTATTATAAAATATATGTATCCCTTATTCCGGTCGGGGCTCCGATTTCATATGGAGTTTGCATGCTCTCCTCGTGTCTGCGTTGCCTAGGCTTGGTTCATGAATTGCGCCTAGGGCGGTCACAATTAGTTGTCTAATCGCAATTACTTAAGACAACCGAAAAAATTAAAAAAAAAAAAAACAAGCTGAATGTCAATAGCGTGTACTGGGTCGAGGCTACAGCTCTCAGTTAAGTTCGAATATTATGTTTATGTCTTTGTTAGCTGTGTAGTTAATTGTACAAACCCAAACCAGAAAAAGAGTGGACAGTGTGCAAAACGCAAATAAAAACATTTTTGGACATTGACTTTTCTTTCATTGCGGACAGAAGGAGCCTGTTATATTTAATGTTTTGTCTGGTCAGCTTAATTTCATTTTTAATAAACATCCATTGCTGTATTTTAAGCCTGCAACACATTCCAAAAAAACTGAACATTTACAATTGTGTAATGTTGCCATTCCTCTTTACCACACTTAAAACATGGTAAGATGTGCAACAGTATGGGGCCATTGTTGTCGCATTTTTCTGTTCAAAAATTTCCCACACATACCCTCTTCCGCAGCCACACTTTTGTAATGTGTGCAGCATGTAGTTTTGCATAGCTGAAACAATTGTTGAGGCAATAAAATCCCTATAGAAGATCATATACTGCTTACAAAGAATATTTTATTTTGAAATATCCCCTAATTTTTGTGAGCAGTGCATCTTTAAGGCAGGTTATGTTTCTCTGAGAACTCAACGTAGTTTTCTGCATTGGTAAATGCAGATGTGTAAATGATCTGCAATATCACGACAGATCCTGTATTTTTGTAGCGGGTAACAGTCTGTGCTTTTTGTCTTTGGACTGTAGCTTTTCTCAGGCCTGAGGCATCTATGATGGGCCATCATACATTGGAAATGGATATTGTAAGCAGATGAATCAGGGTTGTGTCAGTGCCCTTGGCAAAGGTCATTTTCTGTTCTGTGATGACAGCATTAATGCAGAAAAGTACACTGAGATTTTAGAGCAACATTGATTATTTCAAGATGACATCTTTTTCAGGTTCGTTCATTAATTTATTAAGATAACACAACAGAAGTAAAATCAGAAAATGATGGGACTGAAATATCACCTCCAGTCTTTCTTTGAAGTACAGTGTTTTAAAACAATTCAAGAATTTTCTCACACATTCGGTGGGTAGCACCACTGCACCAATATTCAGCAATAAAGTCAGGGTGGGTCAGCCTGGGTCCTTTCTTTGTGGAGTCTGTATGTCCTCCCTGTGTCTGCATGTGTCTGTTCCTCCCATAGTCCAAAGACATGCATATGTGTGTGTTTGTGTGTGCCTTACAAAGAATTGGCGCCCCATCTATAGTTGTTCCTGCCGTTACGCCCAGAGTTGCCGTGTGGCCCAGGCACTGGCTGGCCGCGACCCCGTGTGGATTAAGCAAAGATAATGAATTATTTTGTTTACCACTAGAGATCCTCTGCTTACTTTTGCTCCTCAAAGACTGTTTTTGTACTAAATCATAATTATAATCACTTGTGACATCACAAATCGCACAAATCACAAAATCATGTCATGTCATAATTTATTTTTCATTACTACCCATAGATTGTCCCATCCTGACTTTTTTATGTGTTGCAGGCCAAACAGAATGGATGTTTATTAACAACTGAAATGACATACTGTCTGTATTGAAATGCATGTCAATGTACATCATGTGCTTCAGTACCTTCATTACCCATATTCGTTGACTACAAATGATCACAGACCTTGTGAGTTAATGTCAAACACAAAGAGTTCCTCTGTTACAACCTCTACCAGGATAGGTTGTAACATATGCTGGGGTAAGTTGTAACACTTAGACAAAAGAAGATAAACAGAGGCTACACGATGTAATATGCTTCAGGTTTATTAATATAATAATACACATTTGTGTGTGTGTGTGTGTGTGTGTGTGTGTGTGTGTGTGTGTGAGTGTGAGTGTGTGTTTGTGAGTGAAAATTATTATACCATTTATAGCATTATACAGCTTAATTAGCTCTAGCCTACATCATTTAATTCTAATATTTTAAAAAATGTTTAAAAAAAAGTCAACATGTGAATCTTTATTATTTCTATATAATCTTAGTCAGAGAAATAAAAGTGTTAACACTGGCATGTAGTTCCCGGAGAGAGCAAACTCCACATTTAAAGCACACTTTTAGAAAACTTTGTTGCTGCTTCTCACCGATCTTACAGACTTACAGACTGCTGGTCTTCCTTTTCCACTGATAATGCTTTCTGTAAAATTAGTGTTAAAATCAAGATAGTGTTTCTACTTGTATGTAAGGGGATGGCTACAACTCAGGAAAGAGTCGTTCAGGAACAAACATGGACAGAGGATCTTAAATTGATCGACAAATGAATGAGAAAACTATTAAAATGTTTGAAAGCAATGTTTACAGATTGGAAGGGATTTGCATATTTCCCCTTCTACGGTGCATATATCATTAAACAAAGGAATTCCAGTGCATCCAGGGCACAAGCCTAAACTCAACACCACTGATCTCCCATCTCTTAGGTAGCATCAAGAACCGTCATTCATCAACAGCTGTTATAATTACATGGGCAAGGAATTACTTTGGCAAGCCTTCGTCAAGCACGACAATATGAAGTTACATTTGCAAATGCCACTCAAAACTTGTTAAAAATGGATTATGTTAACCATGTCCAGCATTGACTACTTTGGGCTTATAGCCAGCTGGGATGGACCATCACTTCCATGGCCACATGTGCATAAACTTAATCACCTAGGCATGCAAACTGTTTTTACAAACATTTGTGAAAGAATAGGTAGCTCTCAGGAGCTCAGTGGATTCCAGCATGGGACTGTGTTAGGATGCCACCTGTGCAACAAATCCAGTCGTGAATATTCCACAGTCAACTGTCAGCTGTATTATAAGAAAATGGAAGTGTTTGGGAACGACAGCAACTCAGCCACTAAGTGATAGGCCACGTAAAGCACATAGGATTCTGAAGCACATAATGCGAAAAGGCGACAACTTTCTGCAGAGTCAATCACTACAGACCTCCAAACTTCATGTGGCCTTCAGATTAGCTCAAGAACACTGCACAGAGAACTTCATGGAATGGGTCGAGCAGCTGTATCCAAGGCATACATCACCAAGCGCAATGCAAGGCACCGCAGTGGTGTAAAGCATGCCGCCACTGGACTCTAGAGCAGTGGAGGAGTGTTCTCTGGAGTGACAAATCGCACTTCTCCATCTGGAAATCTGATGGACGAGTCTTGGTTTGGCCCTTGCCAGGAGAACGGTACTTGTCTGACTGCATAAAAAATATAAGGACACAAGGAATCACATAATGTAATTACAAGGACTGTGCTGCCTACCCTTATACATCTATCTAAAGAAGTAGTCTAAAATATAATAGTGTCTAAAAGGTACTTGACCTTCGAGAAATGGCTTACATTTCATGATTTCAATAAAAGATAGTAGTAGTTATTAGTAGAAAGTAGTTATTCTAAGCAGGCCCATTTTCTGATGTGAATCCTGGACCACCTGAATATTTATAATATATATTGCATGGCACTTCAAAATACATGTTTAAACCCAGATACTTTGTATCATAACCATGCCTGGGAAGCCAAAAGTGGCCACAGCATTAGAAGACCAACAAATTCATGGGACTGCGGTAGCCTTGCGGTTAAGGCACTGGACTCTGGAAGAATTAACCTGATTGTCCTGGGTTCAAATTGGGGATAGCTGCCACAGTTGGGTCCTTAAGCAAGACCCTTAAACCACCATTGCTTGGATTATAAGATGGTACCAGTTGTAAGTCGCTCTGGATAAGGGCGTCTGCTAAATTAGAGTAAATAAAGCTTTGTTCGACTAAAGACAGAACAGCAACTTTACAGATACAGAATACAAAAACTATAATAAACAATAATCCACTCCAATCAAACTCAGGTTAAATGAGAGTCATAATGTAGCTGAATAATGATTCAAAAACTTAACTTAAAACTGCAACAACTACTTGAAGGCGAGTGCTGATATTTAGTGCATCAATCATTGTGGACTGACAGACGGCATGAATATTCAGATTTTGCACAAATTGTGGAATAATAATACAGCTCAATTCCAGCTCAAGTGCACGCAGTCATTATAGCAAATGGGACACATAGCCCCCTCTTCTATTGTAGAGCATCTTCTCTAGACCCTTATTGTTTTGTTTATTGATTATCAAGCACGTGTAGAATGTGGTTTGGTATTGTCTTACTGAGATAAACAGGGATGTGCCTGTAAAAGACGATATTTGGATGACAGCATATGTTGCTCCAAAACCTGTATGTACCTTTCAGCACTAATGGTGCCATCATAGATGTGCAAGTTACCCATGCCATGGGAACTAACACACCCCCATACCATCAGAGATGCTGGCTTTGGATCCTTGCGCTGATAACAATCAGGACAGTCCTTTCCTCTTTGGCCTGGAGGACTCGACATCCATGATTTACAAAAACAATTTCAAATGTGGACTCATCAGACCACAGGGCAATTTTCCACTTTGCGCCAGTCCTTCTCAGATGAGCTCAGGCCCAGAGAAACCGGCGGCATGCATTCAGAGATTGACCAGATGAGCTCATCAATACCCCTTACTGGCAAGACTCGTCATTTGTGCAAACCGAGCAGAATGTAACTAGACAACTGGACAATAAAGAAATTGAACATGTTGAAGTCGATCCTTCTAGATCACTTCACGTGTTCGTTGAATGTGTGGAGAGTAAGAACACTCAGAGTCATGAGTATGGCTTCTTCTCTTTACCTATTTATTCTCTCGCTGATCGATCAGGGGAATTTGAGCTCACAACACACTGTCAGCCAAGTTCCTTGAACATATCTTCACTCACTCTTTTATACTCTCTTTCACATGGATGTAGCTTCCACCTGAGTGCTTCAGAAGTTCAATGCCCCTTTACCTCTAATCGCAGGGCTATCTTGCTAGGAAGGTGCCTTATCCTGCCCAGCTGCCAATTCTTATCTGGTGTTGCATGTTGGTTCGTTATATGCAACGTGTTAGTTTCAACAATGGTGTGTTCCCCACTTTCAACATAACTGCTGATTAAGCAATATAACCATCTGTTCCTGAGAGGGCGTTACCTTTCCTCTGCGCCAAAGTTTCCTCAGCAAATAATATTAAGCATTATTTCTTTATATCCTGCTAATCTATATTCTACTATTCTAGCATCAATTTGATTATTACAACAAACAATAAGAAAATAAAGGAATGTATGAATCACATATCACTACTTTGGTTATTGTTATTTAGAGTTAGCCATCTGAATTTTTTTCATGTTGCAGGTTGACAGTTATCCACTGCCCACTTTTTGATTTTGAGTCAGAAAAGCTAGCTGCTGTGCAACTGTTATGGCTATGTGCTGATATAAAAGCCAATGTGCTAGACTAGTACTATTTAAATCTGTATCAGCTAATGAATGTTATAGAATGAAAAGAGATAGATGATTCCCCAGTCACAGGGAAAAGAGCTAGGTTCAGGTGAGAGAGTAAGGCCAAGATGATTGACTTAATTGTAGGCAGAACACTCCCACATACCATCAGTGATGCTGGCTTTTAAACTTTGCGCTGATAACAATCCAGACAGTTGTTTTTCTCGTTGGCCCAGATGACTTTTCCACTTTACATAAGTCCATCTAAGATGACCTGAGGCCCAGAGAAGCTGGTGGTGTTTCTGGATGTTGTTGATATATGGCTTTTGCTTTTCATGGTAGAGTTTTAACTTGTACTTGTACAGTTTTTAATGCAGTACTGCATGAGGCATTGAAGGTCATGGGCATTCAATGTTTATTTTTCTGATCTTGCAGAGGTTTCTCCAGATTCTCTGAATCTTTTGAGATTATGGATTGTATAATATTAAAAACAGACTATTGGAATTAGTGTGTCTGATTTAATCAAAATTATTCAAATTCTAAAGTTGACGAATCTAAATAAATAAAAGCACTAAGTAAATAAAAACACTTATTTTTGTTTCTTTATTATGCACTAGTTGCCAGTTGGTTGTTAGTTAGATTCCTAACATACAGCTGCTATTTTCACACTTTAACACAACTTAAACTAAAACAAATCATTTGTACAAGATTAATTAATTTAATCCAGTAAACAGTTGCTTTTAAAGGCACTCCTTGTATTATGTATTGATATTACTGTAGTTTGCTACCATTGGCAAACATTATGGAATCATCATATATCAAATCTCATATGACACAAAAAAACGTTTTTAATAACAGAACATTCTGTATTACGTTTTAAAAAAAAATATTTTCACTTTTCAATTGATTAAATTAAAAGAAGCTTTTTTCTAAAATCTGTGATCACCAGCAAAACTACTTTCAGTTGAAATTTTATAGGAAATTCAACATAAAAAACAACAAATTTGCAAATGCAATTTAATTTCTTTAATATAATCTTATATACATGGAATCTTTTTCAGAAAGATTTAGTACATTGTAAGTTACATTACCCTTGCATCCAATAAACAATGACACTCAGAACCTAATATTTGTACATAATAATGTTACAGGTCACATCATTTGGAAAAGTTTTTTTTTTTTTATAACAAATGTAACTTGCAGGCAAAGTCCAAAGTCGTTTGTACACTCAGACTATTACATCTTTATTTCCATCTCTTTGTGTTTATCCATCTTTAATCATGGATCATCACTCTGGTCATCTGGAAAAAAAGGATTTTGTTCACAAGAATGCTGCTGCATGTGTAAGAAAAAATGACATGTTAAGACAGGACAAGAATATAAAGGTGTCATTTTATTGCATATATCACAAATATGAACATGACCACCGGGGTCCAGCCTACGTCCGTGCTAACTCAATCCAGGCCAAAGGACAGGCTTCAGTGAATTAGCAGCAGGTTTAAATACTTTGATTCATACATTAAAATAGAGAGTAGTGTACAGCTTTCACAAGAAGTTGGCTTGTTTGTGAAAAACGGAATAATGATAATAGCAGCAATACTTAAAGGACATTACACAGTAATAAATAATTAGTTAAAACGACCAAGTGGTTGCATAACATTTAAACTAAAAAAAAAATGTTGGCTCATTTGTATTTAAAATAGCTGGTGCCATGCACATCAAGCACTGCGGAATGAAATGTTAGACCTCACAATGCTGTTTAAGCCATGTGATTAACCTAAATGCAACATGTCAAGCCTCAACACTGATGAGAACACCACTTCAAGAAAGCATGGCTGTTACTGGCTTTGCTCTACAAAGAGCACGTAACTCTCCTCCAAATGGAATGAAAATATCGCACAGCATGTGCTAGTGAAGTGCGATAGACACTTAAACTGAGCTTTAAAAAGTGGTTTCACTGATGCTGATGTATGACTAACAGTCTCACTGTCAATGTAAGAGAAAGCACTTGTGCAGAGGAATTTACAAACAGTTAATGCCAAGTCAACAAGAACCAAATACAGTTAGGACGATAAGAGCTTCAGTGAAACGTGATTGGATATATCACACAGTTTATAACTTGCAAATGTAACGGAAAGGAAGGAAAGGCTTGCATTCTAGTTTAGATCAGCCAGATGAAGTTTTGTAAACCGGCGTGCTGCACAAGGCATCACCTGCCAAATATTCATGTATCAAAAGGGACTGTGTTGATTAAAACAAATGGTCATAAAAATGAAAACAAAAACCTTTTGTGCAATGTGCAAAGTTATTTAAAATGAGTCACTAACAATACTGGCTTACTCTGGATAATGCTGCCATGACATAAAGTCCATCTTTAGGCGTTTTGTCCCGCTTTAGGCTGTATGTGGTCTATGAGCCATAAGACATGTGCTTTCATTAGTACATGCGCTCTCGTACTTTCTCTCTCGCACGCTCTCGCACGCACTCTCGCACGCGGTAGCCATTCCTTTAAATACTCCCAAAAGACTCACCAAGTTTCATGACCTGATCATAGAAAAAACCTCTCATTTCATTAATACATTTTGCACAACAAGCCATAGAGTTAAAATGTCTAAAAAATAAATGTTGACATACAGTATAGGAAATGAATATCAGTGGACGCCTCTTGTACAATGCGAACAAAAAAGTGGGACAGTACAAATCACTGCTTTTAATAATGAACCTCCTGGTCTCTCCGTCTGTTCCTTCAGCATACGCATAAGGTGGTCATGGACTTATTGGGGGGGGGGATCATTTCACTGGCTCAGAAAGGAACCTGTACCACCCAACTGGTTAAAAATCACACCACAATCCAACCTTTCAGAGAGTTCCTTGCATTTTTGTGGTACCTGTCACTATAATAATGCCATTTAAAAGCATGGTTCACAACACGAATAAATAGTCCTAGAGCAGCCTGCAGGCTGTTTATGCGTGTACACCCCTGTACCCCATCTCCTCTCAGTGCTCCTGGAAGAGGGGCAGATGGCTGTGGCTTGAGCCTGCAGGGAGGCATTGTTCTGTCCACCCTGTGGAAGTGTGAGGGAGAGGAGACGTGGGGTTGATGGGGCAGTTAGATGGGTTAGTCGATACCGGTTACACAAGGTCTTTCACTCCACCGCGAAGCCACAGGTCTCCTCCACGGCAGTCAGAAGCTTCTCGTAGAGCTTCTCGTATGACTCATAGGGTGGAATGTCGATTCTGTTGAAGCTACAAAATTAAGAGAAACGACCACAATACTTAATAAGGGGCACTTGAAAGCCTTGAGCTCTCACCACACCCGCAGGCACAGAAAAGAATACTTACCATGTATGGGCTTTGGGTAAATTATCAGTGTTGGCATCAATCAAATGAATAGTGAAGAGTCTTGGTCCTGCAGAACCTGTAGAACCTTACAAAAATACATTCTAGTTATCACTGTTCCAAACCTCATTATAGACAGAACTCATTTAGCCTCATAATATATTTCTATTAAATAGAGATTAAAAAAAGTTCTGGGCACTTGAGTGGAGCAACAGTCCAGGTTAATATCCATGTCCCAATAATATAGAGGGCCAGGTTTAAAAGTCAAGTGGTGTGAGCTTATTCCTGCTTATTCCTGTGCCCAAAGGGTACAGAAAAAGATTTAAATAAATAATTTTTGACATTTTTCTACACACACATACTATAACAAAAATAACTTTGATACACAATGCAACAGTTACAGAAATTGGACAGTAAGTCAACAGTTAAAACATGATGCTAAAATGTTAAAACATTTATATGAACATTAACCATGCAGCATTTTTCATAAGTAAAAATACAGAAACATTTGAAGTTACCATTTTGTGACTGGATATTATACTATAAACATCATCAAACCCACATTACTGGGGCACATGCAACTTTAGAAGGTTGCTGTGGCACAAAAAATTATGTGGGTAACATGCTAAATTCACTACATTTCCCATAAAGCCCTAGCACCTTTCCACATGCTTGAGCAGCTAACATTTTTACCCAGAACAATTATTCTGTTTTATTTTTTTGTTTTTCTCATGCAGTAATGAACAGATGGCAGAGTAAGGGCCACTTCAGTGCTAAATCACTAAATATTGTTATGTTCTGAACAGTCGTGCCCCTGAGACTGACTAGCAAGCAGAGGAGTACAAATTCTGTGTGCCCCCCAGTATGACAAGTAGTCTACAAAAACTATTTGTACAAACCTGTTGATTATGTTGGAATCAGACAGATAGTTTCTCCACATTAGCCACATTTAATGGTATTGAGTAAACTGGGGATAAGTGATCTTGGTTAAAATAAGGGTTGTACAAGCTCTACCCAAATAATTAATAACAGCCTGCTGACTTAACAGTGAACAAGCATTTTTTGAGTGTGCAACATGCATACCCTATGATCACAAAGACTGATGGCAAGCAATTAAGTCCCGTAGTGTGTGGCAGCGCAAGCATAAGGGTTTTTTAAAAAAAAACATTGTGCTGTACAGTCATACCTTGCTTAATATGTCCATGTTATGTAGCATGATATGATTTGGACAATGTGTGATACACATCTTTTGCCTCTTGCTGCAGCTGCACTAGCACTGATTTGCTGCTTTTGGAAGTCATCAAGCACTTCACAGTAATGCTTTTAAATAAAAAAATTAGAAATAAAACACCAGAACATTCCAGAGTTGATACATGAGATCGGATGCTCTGCCTACAGTCAAAGCACACACCATTATATGGTACAAAGAAAGATAACTTAAGCTACTCTGAACATGGTTGTGTGGTTGCTGATGTTAGACAGGCTCATCTGAGTATTTCAAAATCTACTTCCAGAAGGATAACGCACCATGTCTCAAATCATCTCAAACTGGTTTCTTGTACATGACAGTGAGTTCACGGTGTTCAAATGACCTGTACAACCATCAAGATCACAATCTAATAAAGCAACTTTAGAATGTGGTAGATTTGCATCATGGCTGTGCGGCCGACAAATCTGCTGGAACTGCATGATTCTGTTTTGCCAATATGAACCAATACTAGTATTGTTGAATCTATGGTAAAAAGAATACAGTTTTGAAGGCACCAAGGGGTCCAACCCATACTAACAATGTGTATCGGTGAAAAAGCGGCCTGTGAGTGTTATAGTTTATGCATAGTGAATGTATTATAGATCATATCTGTACCGTACTGCCTGAAGGGACATTAAGCAGCACATAACAGTATAGGCTTTATAAATCATACTTTGTCCTGCACAAACTGTAATGAAACTTGGTTATAGCTTTCAAAGTTTTAACTACATTGAATACGAGAGTGGTTTGGGTCTTCATTGGTATTAAATATGCTTTAAGACCAAAAAATAGCACTCTGGAGTAGTGCACCCACGATTTGTTGATACTTGTGACTAAGTAGTTAGCCAAAACTTTGTGAAATGTAGTGTTAACCACCTTGCAGTGCCTTGAAGCCTTGAAGTGGAACACGTGTGGAACCAGTAACAAACTGGAGCAGCCTGCCCCTCCTCTCCTCATCAAACGACTCCACAGCCTGCCAGAACCACTTCACTATGTTACTGTCTGCTACACAGTGCTTGAGTCGTGTGTTGGCCTTCCAGTCATTCAGATCAATCTTCCCAAGACCTCCAATGATCAGCTGCACAGCCAAATACAAAGTTACATATATTTCACATATTATATACACTGAAAAATCCCATAGTGAAATATCCCCAATTTTTTGTGAGCAGTGTATTTCTCAGCTAAAATCGGTGTTAATGATAAGGCCAACACATTCAAGTTGTCTTTTTATATTTATTTGTTTAAAAGTTTTTGAGATTTCCTCATACCTCAAGTTCCTTGTGGTCGAAAGGTTTTAGCAGATGTTGTGGAATGAGCTCGTTGAATCCCTTCTGCAGTGCAAGAAACTGAGCCTCAATGCCTCGCATGAACCTCCAGTTTACATAGAGCCTGCATATGAACAAAAAAAATAACCCATCAGAACACTGCAACATCAAAACTGTAAAACAAAAACTTGTGGATCATTCACATTTCACACGTATCACTCCCCCATGAAAACACTCCATTTTAAATCAACCATAAAGACAATAGTTTGGTGGTGGGTTCATACTGCTGCACCCCTGGTACACATGTTCCTGGCAGCCAGATTCACAGCCAAAGTTGGATTTACTGTACTGTTTAAGACACCAGCAACATTTTTACAATACCTCACATACTCCCTCTTATTTTCTTCCGTCACTGGGATATTTCTGCCGTTGGGCTTAAGTTCGTGTTGGAGGAATTTGCCAAAAGCATTGTGTTCTACACAGAAGGTATGATCCAGTACAGACGTGATGTCATTTTCTCTGTAAAGCAGAAGACAAACAGACAACTTTTAATTTTCAAACAGAATGCTTTAAAACCATGTAAAGCAGAGGAACAGTGTGAATGGCAGAAATGCATTTATTTGATTAGCCGGTGACCGGAATCATGATAAGCTTGTCTCATAAAACCGATTATGTGCTGGTCATATTTGATTTGATCTGGCTTTGTGTTGACTCATATTAATTCAGAATTCAGTTCATGTGTATAAGGAACTTTCATCAAGGCTGTAAGAAAATACAGCTTAGGTGAGGCAGGTGATTAAAAACAATACAAACCCAGATGTTGAACAAAAGTTACAGGGACTGCGGTAACCTAGCAGTTAAGGTACTAGACTATGGACCAGAACGCCCAGGGTTCAAATCCTGCTTCTGCCAAGCTGCCACTGGTGGGTCCTAAACCCACAATTGCTTGGATTGAATGACTGTATAAGTTGTAAGTCGGTCTGGGTAAGAGCATCTGCTAAATGCTATTAATATAAAGCATATAAAACTACATGTCACTAAAGTCTCACTTCTTCCCTGATGATCTTGCTGCAGTCAGTGTCAAACATGGTGAAAGGTTTTACTGGAGCACTGAGACAAGGGAAAAGCAGTATCAGAGCAACTGGAATTCATTAATGCTGACAAGAGGCACCACATGAGTGTAAAACAAATTTAACTGCTTAATACAGCGGATATTATTCGTGTGTTTCACTTAACCGTCTCTATCAAGACTGACATCCTGTTGTTGTCATCCGTTGTTTGCAGAAAGGTCAGTTTTAAGCAGAAATGTGTAGGTGTATGTGAAAGTCTGCCTACGAAGTAACTAAAATACTTCTGAATGCAATGTAACATTAATAAATCTGAATTATTAGTCAACAGCGAGTCACTCACAGAATCCAGACAAGGCTTTTGTGAAGTTCAGGGTCAACAGTCTCTAGGTCTGAAAGCTGGATGGGTTTCCCCAGGAGCTGCTTGTAGAAAGGCAACGTGAAGCCTCCATTGATGTAATGCCCATGAAACACAGCCAACCCCATGATTCTCCCAACAAAATGGAAGTACGACAAGTGGTCCTAAAACACAGCATGATGACAAGTGCAAGGCTCAGCCTCATCAGATTTACACATATGATCACCATGTAGCGGAATACTTCACAGCTTCATTTGACAAACTGTAGGGTGAAAGTTTAAGAAGAAGGGTGAGTTTAAGAACCACATCAAAAGAGGTAACAACTCACAGGGTTGATGGACGAATCAGGATTAATCTGTAACGTGTAGATATTATCTGTGGAATACTGGAACAGGCCATAGTAAGGATTAAGCATCTCATGGCAAAGGAGGTATAACCACTCCCTGTGAGGAAAATGAAAACGTTACACCTATGGAAAAACTACAGGTCTCAAATCCAACTCCTACATAATGCTGTGCTCCACCTTTGAAATGAATGTTTATAATTTATTTAGCTGTGGCAGCTTTGGAGGAAACAAACCACAAGATGTGTCATAGAAGTCTCACCGTGCCACGCCTCCATAATCTAATCCTTCTTCACCACGGAATTTAACCATCAGCCTCTTTTTCAAATCCTTCGGCCTCATCTTCATTATCTGCCGGTAAGACTCCTGTAGGACAAGCAGCATTACATTTGTAGCATTCAAAACCATAAGATATTACAAATGGAGAAATCAAAACGGCATAAAGTCTGGAAACATTCAAAACTACTTCAAAGGAGGTCAAAAGTTGCCACAAGTAGCAAATTTAGCTGAATCAGTTAGGTTGTAAGTAATCAGTTTTATTTTGATGCAGAATATTAATAAATGCTGTATTAGTTGATTTAATTAACATTTTATATGTATTTATACATTTTCATGGCAGCATCACATTTTTGGTTCACATCAAAATAGATTCACTGATGATTCGAGGCTCAAACAAGGGTCCTATGATTCCTGCGTTGCGGCGAATAGGAATGGAATTGCAGAACCGAGGAATAAATACTCCACAATTCATGAAATAAACAGCAATACAGGAACGGCAAAGTAATATCACCTTTAATTCAGATCACATTTATAGCTTTAAACACAGCTTAGCCACTTGCATGTTTGCTTATAAAACTGCTTCTGAGCAAGTTGATGATGAGGAAGTGTTAGATTTTAGTGCAAAAGGTGCATCTCCACTCTTAATTGAAACATTAATATAAAATACAACAGTGATTCAGTAATTTAGCATTACTAAAATAACCTTAGGTTTGTTGAAATGGAATGATTGATTCTGCAACCCCAAATTAGAAAAAGGTCCTGGAAAAGACAACGTTTGAAGGCAGCAGACGTTGCTATAAAATCTCAATGTACTTTTCTGCATTAATGCTGCTATCAAAGAAAAGTAAATGATCTGTATCAAGGGCACTCACACAGCCCCATACCATGATGGCTTTTTATCTTTGGTTCACAGGACGCACGTTCATTTTTCTTCCCAAAAACACCTGAAATACGGATTCATTTAACCACAATACACGATTTCATTGTGTGATGGTCCACCTTGGATGTCTCCGAGTCCAGAGACTTACAATTTTACCATTTCAACACACGGTTAACATAAGGCTTAATTTTCACACAGAAAAGTTTTAAGTGGTATTTGTGAATGTATCTCCGTATTGTAGTGCTTGATAAAGGTTTGCCAGAGTAATTCCTTGTCATGTGTTTATCTTGAATGACAATTATTGATGCAGTGCTGTTTGAGCGATCTAAGATCACAGCATTTTAGCTTAATCTTGACATTCACAAACTGAAATTCCTCCAGATTCCATGAATCAATTAATGTTATTATACACTGCAGAGGAAGAACTATGAAAATCCCTTCCAATCATTATTTGAGGTACATTGATTTTAAACATTAATTAACATTAATAATTTTCACAAATATTTGTTGACAAACTGGAGATTCTCTGGCCAACCTTGCTCATTAAAGACTCCAAAGAAATTTTTCTTGATGCTAGTGAACTAAATAATGAATACAATCACCTGTTTGAAATAACAATTATTTACTTTACTTTTTTTTTTTTAATTACCAGATTTTTGCCCCTATATGTAAATTGCCCCTGTCCCACATTTGGAATGTGTAATAGATCTGAAATTCAGGAATGGATGTTTATTACCAAATGAGATCAGGTTGAACAGACAACATGAAATCTCAGGTTCATACTGTTTTAATTTAATACTATTTTTCATACTAATTAGAAATTTAATACAATTAATGTAAGAAACATGGTTTCTTTTAACTTGCATTTTCAAACTGTCCCAACTTTTTCCTGATTGGCATAGTAGTTATATTTATAATATATGCACCCTGTACATTTCCTTACTGTTTTTTACAACTTAAATGTTACAGTTGCAATTTCAGTACAAACAAAGGTACTATTGCTTAATTGAAAAAAAGTCAAGTTACCTCACACAAACTCCTGTACACATTAAAATGTCATGATATTGTATTTCTTTATATCCAAAATGAAATACCCTATAATTTTTGAGCAGTGTATATCTATATGAAATAACCAGTAGCAACTGAACACAGCATTCCTATACTTTAGTAGCTATAAACAGAAAAACATGTAAAACTCTGCCTATGTTCGGTTTTCTTTTGGTAAAACTGTTACACATCCCAGTTGTCAAATTACAGATTGTTTTAGGGAAACTGAATCTGAAGTTATATTTTTGGAGAATAAAACTGCTACATGCTTATAGTGAAAAGGCAATGGAGTACCTCAAAAATTTCCTCACGAGACACCTCTATGCGGCAGTGACCAGCCTGTGGCTGCTGCAATGAGAGTTCATGACGCAGCACCTTCAGCTTTTGGACCAGATCTCGTTCATACCGCACAGGTAGCTCTCCCTCTCCCTCTTCCACTGGAACATCCATCTGTACTGGCAGAGCCTGACCTGACTCCTTCACCTGAGACTGCTGACTGCTTTTCAAAGACACACAAACATACAGATAATTGTGATGAATCTCATGTTTAATTTACACGTTACAAGTTTACAAACAACTGTATGGACATGAGGAAAAGCAATTATCACAGATTACTCTGGGGAGACTTCATTGTAATTAATAATGAATCATTTAATAGGATCATTTAAAATCAGTCAGTAATTATAAGTGTTTACCTCATGATGTGGTGTAATCTGGGGTCTGTGAATTGTGTTGTTCTGTTATTGTGGTCAACAAAATAAATCCTTCCAGACACAGTGCTTCTGATCTCCCAACCAGGTGGCAGAGGGCCCAGTTCCTCACAGCTCACACTGTTCAGATCCCTGCAGGAGCAAGGGTGTCTATCAAAATACTGCTCCACACATACTCAAGCATTTTATTATTAAGGATCAGCTATTGTGTAGAATGCATTTATTTGTGCAGCTTCAAGTATATACTACTGCTTTACTCCACAGATCCCCAAAAATGTCATTCATATGCTTCATACAATTCACTACAGCGATACTGCAGCAGTAAGTGTCTGTGAAATATCTAAAGTCTGTGTGTTTAAAATGAATTAGATTACCTCAAATTAGGTCTGGGTGATAAAACAATAATGACGAGTATCGCAATAGACATCTTTTGATAGAATATTCGATAGTTTCCCTTTAACAATATTAAGTACAGGTTGCCAGGAAACCATGAATAATAGCTTAAATTACAGTTTACAATTTGTAAACCTCAACGTTAGTGATTTTCTAAATTTCTTACTTATTTGCCTGAAACCATGGGCTTCAACAAGCTGTTCAATGGCAAACCCCATAAAGTGCACTGTGATAAAAAAAAAATACTAATTTCCAGGCGCATAACAGAAATGGATCCTGCACAGAAAGGGGTATGTATGGTGGACAACAAAACTCGGGAAGCTTCTTGTGCTTGTCGGTGGATCAAACAATGCTCTCTACTGGTGGGCCTGGCCTGTGTGCATTCCCTAATGGAGCCACTGCTCCTGCACTTCCTAACAGCTACGATAGAGCTGCACAGATCGTGGGCAATTCGTCAAAACAACCAACCTGCTTCCTTCAGTCCAATAATGCACCCCCTTTCAAAGTCTGTCAAATGGGTAAAATGTCTTCAAGTGTATGGCAGAGGCATGCACTTGAGGTAAACGATCTTTCACCAAGAGTACACTACCCAAAGGTAGCCTCCAAGAGCCTTTTTATAGACAGCAAGGTAAGTACTTTAATGCCCTCTTTTGGCAAGACCCAGTATCTAAGACCACATACAGACAATGCATTTATGTTGCATTTCTGCTAAATTTGTGTTTCTTCTTATCTGTGGTCAGAACATTATCCCATATGTGATGTAGAACATACAAGAAGAGTTTTGAAAGCTTGGGATATACAAATTAATCTGTTAAAATAATTCATTTCATCTAAGATGATGTGGTTTTAACCTACCGTGGTATTCTGGGATCGTGCCATGTGCTCACCCCAGTCTGTGTGTGCAGAAAGTAGACTTGACCCTGCACTGTAGTCCTTTGCTCTGAAAAGGAAAGGACAGGAAGGCAGATAAACCCAAATCATTTAAAAAAAAAAAAAAAAAAAACTGTCTGAGGCAGTTCTCCAAGAGCCCAGGCTAAAACGGATCATGAATCCCAAAAATGGGGAAGTGCAGGTGAGGTTTAATTAAGACTAAGTGTTGTGATCACAGCTCAGTCTGGAACAGCAGGAGAATCAGTGGCTAACTGCTCTTTTGAGAACACAAATGGTATGTGTCTAGCCACACAAAATCCAAGTGGGATATAGCAATTCTCTTCACAACTGATTGCACTGCAGCTACCTCCTGAGCGTCATTCTCTTGAATTACAAAAAAGAAAAGAAAAAAAACCCAACAACTTTGGCCTCTACATTTTTCTTGCATGAATGCTTTTATGACCATGTTACAATCAGATATTTATTGGTCTCCCAAGAGCCTGTCACATCCACACCTCAGAAAAGTCATAAAAATGTCACAACTTGCATAAGGCAGTCATTTTCAGTAAAACCCAAACAATAATCACAATGGATGAATTTATAAGTGAATACCTGTGGGTTACTGCCCTCAAGACAGTCAAAAAATGGGTACATAATGCATTTTAAATTTCTTGGCCAAAAACAAATGGGAACCAAGTCACAGTATGAGCTCCATGCTATTATTATCATTCTATTACTCTCAAAATACCCTTCTTTTACTTGAATAAGGTTTATGATTTATTTAACTACTTCTGACCTTTTATTGATCTAGAAGACGTTGGTTGAGTGTTGGTTTTTACATGCAAACATTGTTTGGAGGTGAGTAAACTAAATTTTAAATTACCATACCACTAATTTAAATTACCATAGCCTTCAGGGAGGTCGGGTGACTGGTGACCATGTGGCCGGTTCTGTGGTGTGTGTGTGTGACTTCTGGACTCCTGGTTACGAATTCGCTGTGCTTGAAGCCTCTGCTCCTGATTGGGTGACTCCACAGTATTGCAGCTGCCACCACCAGCGGCTCCAGTAGAATCTGTGTAAGGCAGAGGCTCCTCCATAAAACAGCTGAGAGGTCGCCCTGGTCCAGAGTCCTCAAAGACTGGCCTAGGCACACACACAGTGCTCAGATTAGATACAGTCAAACTACTGCTAGAACCATGATTACACAAAAGCTGCATTGAAACTGAGGTCCAACAAATTTTGGCAAATGGAAAGAAATGTATGTACAACCCTAATTCCAATGAAGTTGGGACATTGTGTAAACCATAAATAAAAACATAATACAATGATCAACCCATATTCAACTGAATACACTACAAAGACAAGATATTTAATGTTTGGACAGATAAACTTGATTGTCTTTCGCAGCAAATATGCACTCATTTTGAAAATGATGCCAGCAACACTTTCCAAATAATTCGGGATAGGGGCATGCTTACCACCATGTTACATTACCTTTCCTTTTAACAACATTCAATAAGTGTTTGGGAATTGAGGACACTGACTGCTGAAGCGCTGTATGTGAAATTCTTTCCCATATTTGCCATATTTTCCCATATAACTTCAGTTGCTCAACAGTCCACGTTGTCATATTTTGCACCTCAAAATGCACCACACATTTTTAATAAGAGACAATGTAATGGCATTGGCTTGCTGAAATAAACAGGGACATCCCTAAAATATACCTTTCAGAATTACTGGTGCCGTCACAGATGTCCAAGTTACCCATGCTATGGGCACTAACACACCTCCATACCATCAAAGATGCTGACTTTTGAACTTCACGCTGATAACAATGTGGACAGTCCTTTTCCGCTTTGGCACAAAAGATGATCAAGAGGTGAAGATACCCTTATAGTTTTGCTATGGTGGTAGCATAAACAAATGTTGAAGCAATCAACATTTCAAGCAATTTGCTTCGATAGGAATACTGTATTCAGCTCTGACAAGTAGCATGTGAGCTACTTTGTTCCCTATAAAAAAATGGAGCTTCACTTCAACTGTGAGACAAAATCTAATACAAAATCCAGAAAATCATATTCTATGATTTTTCAATAATGAATTTGCATTTTATTGCATAACATAGATATATACAATCACAGTCCAACCTCTCCCCAATGTCCAAAGAGCTGTCTAAAGACATCAGGAACAAAAATCAGTAGACCTGTACAAGGCTGGGATGGGCTACAGGACAACAGGCGAAGGCAAAAACTGTTGGCGTAATTATTAGAAAATGGAAGGAACACAAGATGACTGTCACTCTTCCTTAGTCTGGGGTTCCATGCAAGATCTCACCTTGTGGTGTAAAGATGATTTTTAGAGTTCATTTTTTTACCACTGGTGACAGGAAAAATAGGTCATAACACTGCAATCAACTGCCTATGGGGCTGCATAACTGCAGCATGGCCAGAGTGTAAACCACATCCGCCATCAAATGTACACCTACAAAGGGTATGCAAGCATCAACACTATGTAAACACTGTGGAAGATTGTCTGGACTGATTAATCTACCATTTACCTGGAGAAGCAATGGCATCGGAATCCACCATTTAAAGAAGACAAGCCATGGGAGGCAGTGTGGTTCTCTGGGTAATGTTGTGCTGGGAAACCCAGGACCCAGATATTCATATGGACATTAATATAAACCTAAACAGTGTTATAGATCAGGTGACCATAATGTATTGGCTTTTTAGTGTAATTAGCATGCTACATCAAAATAAATCTCACACCACCAGTAGGTGGCAGCACTGATTAAACTATGTGCATGTAAAAGAGAGCACACTGCTCTTCTGCACTGCTCCCACTCACCCTTCATTTTCTAACAGTCCTCGACAGTCCACCACAGGCCCACCACTGCCAATCCTGTCTCTGGTCTGGAGGCTCACTAAAAAAGGAAATGGGAAAACCTTACAATCACATAGAGCTTCAAAGTGAGGTGTTATTCTCCAGCTGTTTTACGTACCAACTATCTGACCCCGAACAGCATCACTATCAGAAGCATTCAACTTGCATAAATCTAAACGCTGGTCTGTAAAATGGTAAAAAAAAAAAACAAAAAAAAGATTTAAAACACACTTTAAAATGTACCAGGTTTTTTGTAAGATCATTCTAAATATATTGCTGTCATTGTAATCAGAACTAAGATCACCCACATCCTGTATCTTTAAGTCTGCTGATGGCGTTGGACAGTAGCCTTACACAGCCCAGGAATCCTGCACCCTGCTTTTTATGGATTTTCTTATGGTTCCACACACTAATGGTGATCGAGTCCGACTTCCCGATATATCTAAAAGCATATTTCATTAAGACAAACAAATAAGATTTCTTATTTTAAAAATTACACTGCTCAAAAAATCTAGGAACACTTTTTAAACAGACTAAAGCATACCAGGTTGCACTTTAGACTCTCCAGGATGTCCCAATCTAGACCTACAAGGAGATCCCCCAGGACACCACCAGTCGTCTCATTAGGGGCATGCACAGACATTGTCCGGCATGTTTTTTCATTTCTTTGAATTTCCGTCAAACATCTTTTCGTTAATATCACAATTCCCCGTCCATATAAGGAAATATTGTGTGCGTGATTTCTTTTCGCCTTGAGATCTGATGTGTTTTTCAAAGTGTTCCTTTAATTTTTTGAGTAATGCATATATTTACAAATTGTACAAGTCTGTCTGAAATGTTATATCCCAAAACATAAATGGCAATTGTCCAGATTAGAAAGGGAGCCAAAAATACACGTACAAGTCATAATGCTGGTTCCATTTGGGGTCCAATGTGCTCTTGACTGTGTCTGTGGAATGGCACTGGCCTGAGCCATCGACAACAACTTTGGCAAACGGGTCAGGCAATCCTGCAAGAGAAACACAGTGGTGTTAACAGCTTTGCAGTCTCTGTGTTTATCTGGTCTGTTATGCATTTCAGCTTGTGACCTGGATTAACAGCTTGAATCATCAATTAACTGATTTCTAATTAAGTTCTCAAGCCATTATAAAAGAAGTAAAATCCTGCAACAATTAATAAAAGTATGAAATAACAGGATGGTGGCTTGGTGGGTAGCACCACTGCCTCACAGCAAGAAGGTCCCGGGTTCAATCCCAGGGTGGAGCGGCCTGGGTCCTTTCTGTGTGAAGTCTGAATGTGAACGTGATCACTGTGTGGGTTTAGACATGCATGTTGGATTAACTGGCCCACTAAAGTGTGTAACTGTGTGTGTGTATGTGTGCCCTATGATGCATTGGCACCAGTCTAGGGTTGATACTGCCCATGTAGATTAATTGGAAGATAAAGAATTGATGAATAAAATAACAGTAAAACAAAGGTAAATAAATTTAAACACAGCAAAAATATCTTTCATGTCTCTATGGGAATAAAATTGAGCTGAATAACCATCAAAACCAGAAATGAATTTCCGGCAACTGCTCGCCCATCTCTATCCAACATTCTTCCCAGCTGACTAGCAGAACATAAACCAACGTCTTTGAAAGTTGGATCTCTGGGGAAACTGCACATTAAGATTATGTGAGCTAGGAGTGATATTATAAGTGGGAGAGAAGGGCATGTCTGTCACTGTGGGCAGCTCTATGACTTTGAATTCATTAATGATTCCAGTACAGTGAGCTTTAACCCAAGTGCTGTGGGAGGTGAATTCCATAGCTGACTGAATCAGCCAGCAGCAGGCAGCTGTGAAAAGTCCATTATTTGGAGTTTGAGATATATACATGATGCACAGAAAAAAAATCTTAAGGCTCTTTAGACATTTTAAGAATCTCAATAACAAAAACACCAGCTACACAAAGCATTAGTCTATGTAACAACCACAAAACAGATACAGGAATGCAGAGAATTGTACTTACGGAAGAAATCTTTCTTTGCTAGATTCTTGGCACATAATACTGAGAGAAAGATAAAAACACAAACACTGTATTAACAGGCATGCCAATCGCATCATTCTAAAAAGATGACATCAACACTACAATAGAGACAACACTGATTTAGATGGTTTTAAAATGTAATTACTTGTAGTTACTTGTAATTAATTGTAACTCCAGTGTAACTTTAAAGTACACTGGCTGCTCATATACATTTTGATCATCATGAAGGAAACAAAAACCATTTTTTTACATCCTTAGCATGTAGCACCACTGTTAGCTGCCACCGTTGAGCACCGCCAATAAGCCACAATTGCTGTAGGATTCTGTCAGATTTAACTGATGGTTACTAATTAGTACAAATGCAGAGTATATGGAAAGGTGGCTCGAATTATAGGAAGCTGTGAGAATGATCATTTAAGGTGAGCATGATAAAAGTTTTGTTATCAAAAAGTCACAGCAAACATTAGAAAATTAAAAAAGAAAACATACTGAAAATACTTATCAGCGTAGAGTTCTATAACAAACAGTAATATCAACAAGTCGTATGGATAGAGCACCAAATATGCATTATTGTTAAAATGATATCTAAGCTGTTAAATTTTTACCCTTGATTTTACAAGCAACTTCTGCTAACCACCTCTTTTTTCAGCATTTTGGATTACATCCTAGAGACACACACACACACACACACACACACGCAGGCATGCCGCATGGCCCAGGCCATCAGATATCCCTTTTGCTGATGTATTGATCCCTCTCACCTGTCTCACATCCCCAAACACATCCCCTGCTATTTAATCCCATTATCTGCAGGTTTCAGGTGTTTGTGTGCTAAGTTAATGCCATTGCCCTATAAGCTCCAATTTGCTGGCTGCTTTCATCTCCACCTTGACATGAACAATTCTGGTTCGTTGACCATTTTTGTACGATAAAGAATTTTTTTTTTCTGTCAATCATGACAAACAGTGAAGCTACCAAATTTCCAACTGAACTGTGATACTAAACCTCAATGACAGGGATTTATGTTAACTTTTATAGAGTTGTTACATTTAATGTAATTCTAATAGTTGCAGTATTTCTTTCCAAGCAAAAAACTGTTGTCAGCAATTAACTAGTGTGAATTTATTTATCAATGACTTAACATTCAGCACTAGGAATTACAACAATGTTAAAAATGAGAGCAAAACCCTCATAGGGTGGAAAGGGTAAATGAGCAAAACTTTCCAGGACGCACTGTTGTGCAATCAGGAAGCATGTGTGCATAAGCACGAGTGTCACCAGACAGTGAGAAATAGCCTTTACTTGGCATTGTGCTACGACGGTGCTGACACAAAGGAAATGCTTCAGTGAACAGTGGAGGTGACTTCCAGGTGCAGAAACACATCAGCAATACCTCATCATCTGCCACTAGCACACGTCAGTAAATCATACTCTGAGACAGGTACCACCCAACACCCTTGACAATGCATATCTAGTCAATGCAATGTTTAAAAAATACCACTGCCACAAGCAAACCTTCCATTTATCTGACTCGAACATAATCATAATGTCATGTCTGCTTAAGCATTACTATATTTAGCCAAGGTAGGTCACCTAGCCTATGTTTTTTTTCCATTTACCATTATACGTCATAGTTATTACTCAATTACAACTATTTGAGTTGTTTATGGTTGGTGAACAGGGGCTAGGTCAATCATTTTTCCCATATCATATGTAAAAACGTACAGTCAGAAACCAGTTATCATAAGGATCTCAATCAATTTTTCCAAGTGAATGCACATTTTGTAATGCTTATATTAAACATAAAATATATGTCAGTGAAAAGATGGTGGTTATACAGTGTAATAGAAGTTATTCTGCAACAACAGGATAATGAAACTTCTTCAGAAGGAGTCAGTGCCTGTTATGAATGTAAACATGTATATGTATCTAAAATCATCCACTCAAGAGGCGTGAGCAAATAGCCATGCTTCAGGGTTCAGCAGCACTTCAACAAAATACCTCCACTCAGGTACAATGTCCATCTTTCAGAAAAAGAAATAGGCACTGGAGGAGCAATAGCTGATGCTGCCCATGTTTCTGTTCCCTTCTAAATTTACCACTGTGAAGAACGAGAGATCATGCAGCTTGATATTTATATAAAGGGTTTCAGAGGAATGGTGTGCTTCCACAAAATACTAATGATCTGGTTAGTTGTAAGACTAGTTGTAAGACTGAATGCAAGTTTTTAGCCCACAGGCACAAAACATGACCTGAGGATGATCAACATGGAGCTAAGCTGAAGAAAGTAAGCCTGTATAGTAGATATTGCTGCAAGCTTGTCACTACACACCTCCATCTCACACCAGTTCACAGCAATCTTGGCAGGAATCACTTCATTAGACCTGAGCTTTATTATAACATGTGAGAGAGAAGAATGGTAGAGATAATTCCACTTTCCATCACCCTTGGAGCCACCCAGTAGTCTAGCAACTCCTAACAGTGGTTACTGAGGCAACCACTGTTAGTGGCTTACCTGGAGGAGTGTCTTACCTGGAGGAGCAGCGTGACATTAGTAATGAGTGACAAATGAAATACCACTCTTATGAATAAGCACTGCTTTGCCCAGCAAAAAATATCAAGAGACAATGTCTAGTTTTCCATAACTCCCAAACTTCCCCTGACAGTCTCCCTACCATATATGTATTAATATTATCTTTAGAGAAAATGAAAATATCAAATCAAAAAGTTTGCATCAAAAGCTATACGTGCTTTAATATTCAGTAACAAACACCAGCCCTAATTAAATGGTAGCACATATAAATGCATTTACAGAGCAAGTAGGGAGAACACCATCTGGAAACTGTAGGACACCAAACTTCGATTTTTAGTAAACAAATTTGTGTTATAATCAAAAAAAGGCAGCATGGTCAGAGGTAATGCTTCCCAAATTTAAGCACGTGCATAGAGCACACACATGTTCAACAGCAGGGTATTACTTGGCTATTGTCTCTCCAAACTCCTGCAGCCTTTCCAGACATTCTTAGCTGTCTGCATTCATTAAGCCGTCTTGAGAAGAATCCAAACACCCTGTTTAAGGTGTTGGCAGACATGCAAGAACAGACTTCACGATTTCACTACACAGGATTAGACAGTGGAGACCAGGTTTAGCAACAGTTATACTGTTACAGTCTTAAAATATCTCTAGTCTGCAGATTTGGACCAAAAGGTACTACAGCTATCTGCGCAGAGACAATTGTAAGGATATGCTTTGTAGACCATCTTCAATTTCATACACGCAAAAATCTCACCTTACTAGCAAATAATTTGAAGGCCTTTACAACTTTCCCAGGTAAATGATGCACAAATACCCAATCATCTACTTGGATAGAAAATAGCACCACCTGTGCCAGATGACATGCTTCCACTTTTCAATATACATTACACACTATTCAGCTTTGACTAGGTAGCCCTGTATCCAGCAAAAGGCACGTTCCTCTTCTAACCAGCATTAACAATTCTGCGACTTGTACCACAGTAGCTCTTTTGCTGATATGGACCCAATGGGATAGGATCAGCTCTAGCTTATAACCCTCTCGCAAAGTTTCTGGTTTCTCTCTACTTGGACATTTGACAGTAGATGTCATTACCCTGCAACCCCTGACTGTTTAGGAGATACTATGATATTATTGATTACCATAATGAATTGTCTCAAGTTAAATGTTGCTTACACCTTTAATCCTGATCACCTTTTTCCAACACAACAACTAAAAGAATCAATTGCTCATCTAACATTTAATATCATAGTATGCAGGGCAATTTATTATTCAATCTTAGCAATGCTGTGGCTATTAAGTGGACATTAAATTGATTTTTTTAACCTGAGGGCTGTAACATTAGACTTTGCCTTAGTCTTTATTTTGCATCCCAACATATATATGTTCATATACAGGGTATTTATATAAGTATGATTGTAAAACATTTCTTACTCACCAACCATACATTAGAAGCCGTTTTCAGATTTAGATGAAGCACATTGAGCCCATGTTTCACCCACAATACATTAATTATACGTGAACCCCATGGGTGATACAACAAACATTTAAGCATGTTAAAGTGGTAGTACTTTAAATACATGCTATATTTTCTGTGCAAGTTTTTAAAGGTGTATATCACCCTAGAGCTAGTAAAACTGTATAAGCTTATAGAGAGAAATAGGTTATTTGCTTATATTTAAAAAGTTTGTCAACACTGAAGAATTGATTAATAATGGATACATTAAAAGGAAGATCAAGGATAAGCACGGTAGGTTGAATTGTTCAAAAGCAAGTAAGCACTATCAGTGAACAGAGATAAGAACTTGTGTTTAATTTAATTACAGGAATACTGTAAACCTCAACTTCTGTTCAATATCAGTGTGTAATCTCCCCGACACTAATGCAGGCTTCTTCAGCTAGGAGTTGCTCGATGTCAATTCCAGTGTCAGACTAGTGGCCAGCGGCCACTGGAGCTGTCTGTTCAACTGAGCTCCATCTACATTCTCTCCCTGATGCAACAAGAAATGTCCCTGCTCACATAGCACTCATTCCTCTTACACAGGCCAGGCTTGTATTGATACTAAAGACATTCATATAACAATGGTAAGGTAAAGCGCAAACAAATGATTTTTTTAAAGCCTCTGTGACCTATCCGCAATCTCAACAGTTATATTGTTCTTAAAAATCCTATAATGCATATACAATATATTTATGAATCATTTATTAATGATTTTGTGTGTACACACACACACACACACACACACACACACACACATCTATATACATATATATATAAAATCATTAATAAACACAGGTAACCATTTTAAATGCCTCCAATTCAGAACAAACACTACAGACATCAGGGAGGCCATTTCAAAGTGTTGTAGATTACTGTGTGCATGACTGGACATGTCATTTCTTTAAGCTGGCAAACAGTGGGACAGGTTGTACTCAGGATCCTGTGAGGTCTCCCTGGAAAACTTTTTCAGCTTCAAATTACTCAGCCCTCGCTTTAGCACAAGGTTAAAGAAAAGAAATTGATACTTGGAGGGGAACAGGAAATGAGAGAAAAACCTGAAGAACTAAAGCAGCACACTATGAGCACATACCATTGCAATCCTTTTAGTCAGACAGAAAAGTGGAGGAGGACATCCTGAGTCCAGGGTAATGCACATTAATCAATGGGCTGAGCCATCTCCATACAGACCAGGGATTTCACAATATACCATCTAAGTCACAGTTTACTAGTCACACACACAAATACACAGCATGCTTTTTTACATACAGCCTTTTGATTACATGGTAAACAGAAGGTAAAGGGGAGAACATATATAACAAAATACAAGTCTACGATTAGGATATAGCAGGTAACAGATGTGTAGTACGTGCATCACTGTGTTCTGTAATGTAGAGCAAATGGGCTACAAAGACGGTTAAAAAAAATAAAAAATGAACTAAAGACAGCTAATAGGCAGTAAATATAAGCATTTGTAAATTAGTCAATTGCCAGCATTGTTAATTGCCCAAATGTTGTGTAAGTAAATTGAACTAACAGCATAATAAAATGTAAGAATAGTTCCAAGTGATGCTCTGGTTAATGGTCTGAATGGCCTGTAGGAAGAGACTGTTCTTTCATCTCTCCCTTTCAGTTACAGAGAGAATAGACCTTGTAGCATGACTGAGAACTGTCTTCCTGATTTGGCCTGGACCAAGTGAAATCATTCAGGTTTGTTGATTAATGGGGAGGTGTGTTGCTGACGTCTTAGGTGATCTTTTATGGCTGTGTTACTTTCTGGTTCTCCTCTTTTTACCTATGTGGTTATAGGTAGTGCTTCCAGAGTTTCATACTACACATGGCATCAATGTTTGTTAATAGAACAGTTTCAGCACCACATACAAAGATATACCTTCGTTTAGCTCATAGAAGTTGCTCCCTCAACAGCTCCAGCACCATCATGCCCAGGGCAGTAACTCGCTCCCTTATTTGGTTGGCTGGGAACAATGTACTGCCAAGGACTAAACAATGCCAATTGTTACAGATATAATCGATTACATAAATTAGTTTAATTCTTACATTTATCATTGTGTATACAAGTTGTTAAAATCATTCAACATTCTGGTTCTGGAACCACATTTTTCACCACATTCCCAGAGTGCTTTGACCCTACAGCTTCTGGTAAGGAAATAGGTGTTTAAATGTAGATTCATAGACGAGATCATCCACTAGCTTCCCTGGGATTAATGATCGCTTCCACAAGAATTTTGACGTCACTGTAGCTGCCCTAAAAAATGTCCCAGGCTGTGTTATCAAGCATCCTGTAAAGCTGCTGCTGATTGGTACAGCCAGCATACGACCACCCTATGACGTGAAGCTTCCTGTTTCAGGCTTTACTGATATCTATACCAAGTATAATCTTTTTGTCTCATTTGCTTAACTGGGTTCTTTTTATCTACTTTTAGGACTTGTGTGAAAATCTGATGATGTTGTAGATCACATTTATGCAGAAATACAGAAAATTCTAATGGTTTCACAAACTTTGCAGCACTGTATATGGAACCACAGATGCTGAGACATGTAGGTCTGAATACTGTGCAATTTGCATAAACTAGATTAGATAGACATCCAGGGGTTGCACAGGGAACTTTGACCAGAAGGTATACCTAATATAATTCAATGAGCAACCAATACACTTACCGGAATGACGTATAAGCAAGAAAGTAGGAAGTTGCCAAAAACTTTGCCTAAATATTATGTCTATACAGAATTTAGATTTAAAGAGTATTTAATAGGATAGGGGTTACACAACCAGGTTTTACCATTTGGCTTTTCTTTTAATGTACTTCTGACAATTTGTCAACAGGTTTTGTGTGTTTAAGTGTTGTCATGATGTTGATCTCAGCTGACCAGATTTTGTCTGGTACTAAAAAAAAAAAAAAAAAAAAAACCATTATGGTACTAATAATCAAAGCAACAAACACTTAGCAAGGACAGGCAGTCAGCTTAGTTCTGTAGTTCTGTTTTGTAGTTCTTCATGTATCTTGTTATTCTTCATTACTGTTACAATACAGAACTCAATGCAAAATGTGATGCTGATAAGCCCGTTAAAGCATTCTCACTTTTCTGATGATCAGTCAGAAGAACATTAGAGCATGTCATTACAGGTGAGCTTGCACACTGTCTGCGAGGTGTACGTGCCTTCCCACTGCAGACATTCGCTTAAAAGTAAATAGAAATATGAATTCACACAAAAGCATGAATATAACTTTGGTGAGTGTGGCCAAAGCCAGTCACTTCTAAGTGGACAAGTACTGGGGCACCTGCACACGCTACCAGGAAAAGAGCAGGGACAAAATGTAGGGGGGGTTGGAGAGAAGAAGAATATCAACAACAGTTGATAACAGTAATGAGCACTTCTAATCGTTCTTGCAGGTTAATCACATCCCTAGTTACCGTACTATTATAATGCTGCACATTAGCGTGGTGAAGGACATCCAGATTGGATGTAATAGAGGTGAGTTCACACCTTCCTACATTTCTGCATGGTCCGTGAATACAAAATGTTGAAGTAAAACAAAGTCCAGTTTTCCATGCCTGAGTAAGTGCAAAATTCTATCACAGATCCTTCTTGTATGGTAGTTTTGTTTATAGGAGCTCAGAGGAATGCATTTTATGTGCCGCCTGAGATGACCTGGAGGAGTCGGGCTGACCTCTTGATGCTGACCAATAAACTAAACAGAGATGAGATGTGCAGTGCAGAAGTCTGAAGGACTCCCGAGAGGGGCCATTATCTCCACATGAACAAGTCTCCTGTCTGAAGTCCCCACAGAGTTCTAGAAAGCACAGCACATCATCCATCACTGATCCTACAAACAAAGCTATGAATGGGCAAAACAGCGCCCCAAAAACCAAACTAATATATTCAACATTTACATCAATATAATTATTGAATTATATATA
>JAUZST010005952.1:0-15192 GCA_034779995.1 Parotocinclus haroldoi
CACACACACACACACACACACACACACACACACACACACACACACACACACACACACACACACACACACACATCTATGGAGAGTGAGTTAACAACCTTAGTGCTATATCCAGGTTTAAGGACTCTCATCCTATTATGTAGGTGTTGAAAAACATAGTGATGCAGAGAAATGGTCATTGATCTGACTAGTAATACTGACTACTGATACATAGCAGATATACACACACACACACACACACACACACACACACACACACACAAGCACACTTCATTACTGTTGCTTAGCAATTGTTTATTTGGCATTGACGACAGCATAGTTATGCAACTACATGGACTCTTGTCATGCTAGACAATCTCAACAGTTGTGCTCACCTAGCTTTCAACATTGCATTACCTGCATATGCATATGCATTTTCATTATCCATGAAGAATATGGTAATTGCAAAAAATAAAAAAAAACAATTAAAAATATATATGGTATATTATATTATATGTGTGTGCATGCATGTATATGTATACAGTACAATAAATTGTTTAACAGTTTGTTATGTTAAGGCTAAAAATAAATAAAACATGTGCCCTTTCCAAATCATGTCCAGTTTAACTGTGTATTATTATTATTATTATTATTATTATTATTATTATTATTATTATTATTAATATAATGCAAGGCCTCAATATAACAACATCTGTAAATATGCAAGTTCATATGGGTCTCTAGAGCCTATCTCTGGAATTCAGGTACCACAGGTGTGCCAGTCCATTGCAGGGCTGTATATGGATTACTGTTGCCGCACCAAAAGATGATTTCTCAATTTGGTTACCCATTCCAGATGATGCCAACCCATAGTGAGTTACATGCACACACACACACACAGGCACACACTCACAGACACTAAGGGCACTTGAGAATCACCAATTAACCCACCATGCATGTCTTTGGCATATGTGAGGAAAGCAGAGTAACTGGAGTAACCAGTGTAAACAGACACGCAAATTCCACAAAGTCAAAGATCTGAAATGCTCTGCAGTGTTTGGACTACTGTCACATGTTAGCCATTTCATTAGCAACTCCCTGGTATGCAAAGTCATGTTTTTTGTCCTGCAATTCCAGGTAGGCATGGGTTCATTGGTAAAGCTCCTGTCATACAGTGTTTGTTTATTCACCTGTTAGGGAGTCTATTTGGTTTAGTCTCTGTGTGTGCTCATGCACACAAGCAACAGTTTTTGGCATAGGGCTTTCACACATTTGTGAGAGGCTCTGGCCAAAACAGGCTCTTCTGGCAAAAATAAAAAATTAAAAAAGTTGCTTACTGCATCTAGGCCACCCTCGGAGGATGGGTCCCTTTTTGATTCTTGGTCCTCCCAAGGTTTCTTCCTTCTATATTCAGGGAGCTTTTCCTTTATACGGTCGCCCTAGGCTTGCTCAATTTGGGTTTGGCCTAATGGGATAATATAATATTGCAAAGCTGCTTTGAGACAAAACACCATTGTAAAAAGCACTATATAAATAAATTTAACTTTGACTTTATCTAAAACATAGAGACTAAACTAAAACAATTTTTGAATCAGATGAAAAGTTATGACTTTTCAATCTTGAGATTATATTTACATACCATTATTGGATAACCTGTTTGGATGAAATTGATTCATTCAGTATGCATAAATTTACCATATTTAAATAGATGGCATTGAAAGGGGATTTTTGAGTTGTGACTATGGTGAACTAGATCAATTTTCTGTACTTTTCCTCATTCTTGGGCTTTTTGGATACTTCTTAAAACATTGTTTAAAAGAATCATTTTAGGTAGAATATTCAATTGTATATCAATTGAAATATAATCAAATGTAATCAATTGAATATATTGAAAAGTGAAAGTTGTGTCTTTTCCTTCATTAAATGGATGGAGGGCATACTTACATTTCAATTTGATATATCAGGGACAGGCCCTTTTTGCCGGCACTGGTGTTGAGCTGTGGCCGGTTGAGGTTAAAGAGAGTCTTTGTTTTTTCAAAAGTGAGATTCTTGGAAAAAAAAACATTCAGAAGGGCTAAGTTTTGGGTATGGTTTTTTGGCTTTAACTGGCCATAGCTTGGTGCCTGCCCTGGATAGAAATGCCTGTTTTTGCCAGAGACTCTCATTTATTTGGCAGCCCCCATACTTCAAACGTCTGCCCACACTCCTGGGAACAGCCAGTCATGCATCTGTAATGCCCAGCTCTGTTGGTAGGCACCAGTGAGACTAAACTATTCGATCACTATTAGAGTGGGCTAGTGTTTTAGACCATGCACCACCTGAGTTCTTGGTATCTATTAAAGTAGTATTATTTATTTGCACTGTAGTATTGTATTATACAATAAATAATCTCACTAGCATAGAAAGTATGTCACATATGTTGTGATACTGCTTGAATTTACTTCTGATTGGGTGTTTGACAAATGCGGGGTTGTGTTTGGGTTAATAACAAACCCAGGTTCTTGTTATCCATACAGTTTTTGATATCTATGTGTATGCTACTTCCTATTTTGCATTGAGTCTCCTTTGATGTGGTGTTCAAGTCAGAAATTACTCCATGGAATTTCTGGCCAGGTTTGTCCCCACATAACTCCTGCATTGTGGCACCCTTGGTTGGCGTTGTGTGATCTGGATTAGACTCCAACATTACATGACAAGAACAGATCTCCTGGTCTGAAACAAATCAAGAACCAACAAAGGGAAGCACTGAAATTTGAGAAAAGTACAGTTTACCCATCTGAACAGGAACACCAACCTGGACATTTCATGAGCAAAGAGGGTCAGACTTAACAGTGCCAGTGAAAGGACATGCAACTCCATAACCAATATACCTTAATTTGCTAAAAGCAAAGACTGAAGCAGAGATGCTTAGCACTGAGTGCCAAAACTACTCAGCCACTCTGGCTCAAGCTGGGCTCTGGCAAGTTAACATGTGTTAGTTTGAGACACCAGCATCCCGCACCAGAGTCTGCAGTGTTCCTCAAGGTGAAAGCTGAGTCTACTCGTGTCATATGATACAGATATGGGGCGCATTACCAGGTGGTCAGTAATCATAGTTTTTACTTTGTAATTTATTTGACCTCTTTGTGCCTTCTTTCTCTGGACTGTGTGTCACTTAAATTGCAATACTTTCAACAAGTTTTGCATTCTCTTCACATGTACTTTTATCTAAGGCAGCATATCAGAAAGCTTTCCACGATGTAGTCTTAAAGATTTTTTTTCCATGGCACCATAATGATTTTGAGTGTAAAGGTGAAAGTTGATGTATTATGACTCCTGGCTGCATTCCTGATGCCACCGCAGTTATTCATTTTAGAGCTGAACATTGATGAGTGGTTTTCTGGAAAGTATGCAAGCCCTATAAGGACAATGATTGGTTTTGAAGTTCTGCTGCAGCATAATTATACTCCAGCAATTCTGTGTTATTATATGTATGTGTGTATATAGACAGGGTGAACTAAATTGTAACATCATGCCAGCTGGTGCAAGTCCATTGCTATCCTCTCTATGAACTTGGCCCGAATTACACTTTCCATCTTGCCCATCAGCTTCAATTTTTGAGTGATGCTTATATACTGCTCACAAAAAATTAGGGGATAGTTCAAAATGAAATATCTCATGATGAAATATTCCCTAATTTTTGTGAGCTGTGTATATAACTGACACAAAAACAACTGAGAGTTTTCATTTATTTGGCGTTCAAGTAATATTATAATAGTATACCAGGAATAACATTTCCTGTGATCCACATCTAAAAAAGGAGCATATTTAATGTGGAGGCTTACTGTAGCCTTCGTGTTTATGTGTGTTCACTGGCAGCCTAATGTTAGATGTTTATTCAATGAGTCAGGCTGGTTCCCCTCGTCTACTCAGCTTTGAGGACCACACCCTATCAAGAGTTTGTTTTGCAGCACACAGTCTACATCATGATGCATAAGGTAATAATTCAATACATCTCATTATGTGCAGAATGGAGTGTGGTGTTTTGTCAGGGTTTTACATTGTATTTCATTATGGTATGGCTAAAGTGTGACAGGCCTTATTTTCCAAAAACTCTAATGTGTTGACCCCTAAATTCCTGGATTCCTACATCTACGACATTTAGCAGACACCATTATCCAGTGTGACTTATAACTGGGCTGTGCAGGACACAGCCTTCCAAAGTACTTTAAAGCCCCACCTACTATGTCAATTCTAATTATAGGAGAGTTTGTAAATCAATAAATTAAAGTCTGCTGAAGGTCCTGGCCAATTGATTAAGTTGCAGCATTTTTTATTCTTAACATATGCTGACATGGGGTTTTAGACTTTATGCCTGTTAGCATAAACATTCACCACTGAAACGGTTAACTAAGCATTGCTAATAGAATTAATTATTTGCTGGTAAATGTGTAAATCAGCACTGAAGCAACATATATATTTATAACAAAGTATGAATTAAAGCCAGATTAGTGATAATCAAGAGTTATGTTGTCATAAAATACAAGCCCCAGTACTAATCTAGTATACATATGAACTGATATTATTCAAAAGTTTAGGGGCCTCTAATATTGCTGATTTTCAAACCTTGGACTCCATGTGAGTAGAGTTGCATGTTCTTTCTGACATACACTAACAGAGATGGGACATGGACAGGATCTTATTGTCCAGCAGTTCTTGTGGGATGTTCTTCATATTCATATTGCAGTATCCCCTATTTTTGTGAGCAGTGTAATATGCATAAAATGCATTGCAAAAAAATATATTTATTTTAATACAAATAATATAAATAATGAATATGATTAACATAACATTTTAAACATTTACATTGAGACAGCTTGGAGAATGTTATAGAACATTTCGTATGAGAATTTTCAATATATTGTTTAATGTAAACAGTGTCATGCTCAGAACAAGAAATGAGGACAGAGACAGTGCAAATGGTGCATTATTACAAAAAAAATAAAATAAATAAAAACAGTGGATACAGAGACATGACACAGAAAAGGTAATGCATGTGAACAGAGAGGGGCACGGTGGCAATGCCAACTAGAAACACGTGCACTTTTATGCATATCCATGCATTTCAGCCATCCATGATTTAATGCTATAATGCGTCAAATGCAAAAGCTTGCAGTCTAATGCAATCACATCAGTGGAACATATTCATATAATCAAGTTTCATGGCTTTTATTCTTCTATTTAACAGATTATCAATTAGATTTCCATTAGTATACTCTGTTGAATTTGCGGCATATATATTAATACTTAATTGCACCACTGACTTTAATCAGTGATCAGCTTGTACTTGAGCTTGGGCTTAAATATGATTTAACAATGTTTGTTGCACCAGTGGTTGCTTGTGACAGGAACAGTAATGTTGATATTACTGTAGTTGGTCATAGTCACACAAGGTCAGTTTAGAGTGACCATGCAAAGAGGATATGCAAACTCCACACAGGCAGGATCAGAGGTCAGGATTAAATCATAGATCTCTTGTGCTGTGAGACAACCAGTTAAACCACTATGTCTGTTCCGACCACTGAGGGTAATGCATTAATGCAATGCAAGTACCTTGGAAAAAAAGCATCTGGATGGGAGGCCATATACAACTAAACAAAGTCATTGTTTAGGGCTTCTCCTTTGTAGATTGTCAGACCTTGATATTGTTCATCTGTGTTAGTGGGTAAGAGATTATTTTGAAAAGAAGAGAGTAAAAAGGAAGGGAATAAACTGATATACTGTATAAAAATTAAGTTTTAAGACAACACTGAGAAAGAAAGCAGAAAAACCTGAGTCTAGAAGATTAGGAAAATGGTAAAACTTTAAGACTTTAATAGTTTAAAGGATCAAAGGCTTTAGATGACCAAAAGATTACAACGTTAAAAAATAAACAGGAAGAGATTGTAAGGAAAAAATATTTAAAATATATTAAATATAATTATTATAAGGGAATTTAATTGTACACTTTAATTTTGCACTTTTCAGCACTTACTTGTAGACAAATCCAGTCGCTTGGCTGTCATGATTCGTCTAAAAAGCTTAGTCCAGGTGACTATAATCAGACTATTAGTCTGATTATTAAAAGATTATTAGGATGAATGCAAACATAGCTGGTTGTTAAAATCATAGATATGTTGTTAGATAAGCAGGCTTTAAACAATTATTTAATTTAATGTTAATTTAATGTTTGTTTAACATTTTCCAAAATATTTTCTTTTGATTTTAAATGAACAAACTGGCTGAAGAATCTCTGGCATTAAAACAAAAGTAACATTTACTCTGAGGTTATAGCCAAAGCAGTGTTAGGGTTAAAACAACCCCAATCTACATTCACTATAGCTTATAATATCATTGAAGTTCACTATATTAGATAATGTATAATGTAGCTAAACATATTGGAACTGCCTGAAACAGCCTTCAGCTTTAAAATGAAAACATTTGTCAAAACTCAAGGTCGGTGAAACAAAGCATGAGAGTTCACATCTGACCTTTGAACCTGGATAATCCTTATGTCATCACACCTACTCCTGACCTCCAGAAAGGCCAGTGCACTGCAAGGGAAAAGAGCTACATAAAGCTACGTAGTCAGGAGCCTCACAAGTTATTTATCACTATCTGCTCTTTGTATTTAATTATTTATGCTTTTGAATATTTTGATCAGAGAATAATCTGCAGCTTTATCGAGAGCAGCAATTTTACACGTATATGCTACATGTGTAACTTAATATGGCTTCCTCTCGTGCTGCTGTTGAGAAGCCTGTTAATGCTTTTTCCTTATCTTCATACCAGGCAGTGGAAAGTACTAAAGGTTATTACTGATGCACTCCTACTAAGGAGACAAACTTATCCCATAAATAACCACAAAGTTCTGAGCAAAAGTCTTTTATGTAGGTCAAGTGCCTTGTAAACCTAAGGAGGCTCTTAGCCATGCAGAAGTATCAACCCAAGTTTAGATTTACCCTTTACAACAATGGATACAATATTGACTATGTTGACACAATACGCAACTATGTGCCTATTCCCTCAATTAAATACTCTGACCTTTTGAATCTACTCTTTTGTTTTTTGTGTGTATTTTTGTTTCTTGTTTGTAATGTTTGTTATGAAACTGTTGGCTGCAGCATGGCTTCAATCATCAGAAACTGTAATGCATAGGTTCATAATGTTCCAAAGCTCTCATCTTCTTGGCTCGCTGTGTTCCAGACATGTGTTAAACACAGTGCCTGATTATTGGTGTCATGCATGTCTCTACTTTGTTATTCATGCTCCATTGCAAATGTTGATGTTGAGGAGGTTTGGCACCACTCTTTCTGATGGATTTGCTGTTTCCATTGTCATAGCCACCACATGACTGCCCAGATGAACCAGTTCATCTGTGCTTTTCTCTCCTGTCGCAACACCTTGCACTGTGTTTGAGGCAGTGTTGGTCAGTGGGTTATTGTGCATGGAATGATGGCATATACAGTATATACATGATGAGCCAAAATGTTATGGCCACTCAGATAAAATAACAAATATAGACGATATTTGGATGATAATGTGGATGATATTTTAGAACCACACATGAAGCCCCAAACAATAAACTTCCCAGGATAAACTCATTCTGGGTCCTTTAATCCTAATATACTTATGTCTCATTTTACATCATTCTATTTCTCCGAAGGAATGTAAGGATAAACATCTGAAACCAAACTGATATAGAAATGAAACATAAAGAAGAATCATTACGTCTCCTAAAGCATTGACAACTAAACACTAAAATAATATTTAAAGAATATTTAAAAAAAGGAGTAAATCCTATTAAACATTTTACAACATAGAAAAAACCTTTTAGACATGGATGTGTTAAAGCTATAAAAAGCATCACATGGTTCATGGGTTAGTCAGGTTTAGTAGTTGATATTCTATAATTGTATAAGATAAACTAGTAGTTGTTAGAGTACCTACTGTGACTAAATTCATTGTTATGACATAATTTACAAAACTTTGACTATATTTACAAGCAATGGCTACGTTTCAGGTCAAGACAATTAACTAAGTAAAACAGCCAAAGATCAATATTGGTTATTTGACTAATGCTATTGGCTTTCATTGATTCCATTAAATATCAAGCTGCCAATTCAAACAGGAATGTTCTGGCAGTCTTTCTTCCAGACATGATAATACTGCAGACTAAGACAATTCTATTAGTCTTCAAGGGCAAAACTATGCTAGGTTAAACTCTACTGATCACAAAAATACAGGGCATAATACAAAAAGAAATATCACATTAATTTAATATTCACAATTATTTGTAAGCAGTGTATAACAACTGAAATATATAGTATAGCTTAAAAGGTTACATACTTTTAATAACACAACTAGTCACATACCAAAGTACATATGCAAAGAACGAATTTAAAATATTTAAACTATAGCAAAATGACATATCACCTACAGTTATAGACATAAGTTTTGACAATGGCACAATCATTTTTTATAAAGTTGGCTCCATCAGTGTTAATGGTGGCAATTTGTGTTCATTCTGGATCATGAAGAATGAAAAGGTGATCATTTAATTGATGCAATTAAATCCAACGTTATTCCCTGCGATGAAGATGACCTGGTCACAAAATTTCCAGCCACTGCATTTCAACTCTACCAAATGGCCTGATATCCCATTAGCTCGGGAGAAAATATCAATGAGGACAAGACAGCTGATATCACTCTGTCATGCTGATTAGAAGAGAAGACTAAAGCAGGGTTGTGATGTGTTTAAGTTTTCTTTTATTAAACATTTTATTTAAACATGTGCAGTAATCATTTCATTAAAAGGGCTTCAAAAAGCAAGGACATTGCTGCTTGTAAGATAGCATCCCGATTAACAGTTTATTGAATTATCAAGTACTTTGAGGAGTGTGGTCCAACTGCAGTAAAGAAGGCTTCAGGGGAGCCAAGAAAGTCAAGCAACTCTCAGGACCAGCACCACAGAGGATGCAGCCAGGTCACCACCATTGCAGATATTGCTCAGGAATGGCAGAGGGCAGATGTGAGTGCATCTGAACACACAGTCAGATTAAGACTACTGGATGTTAACTTGGTGTTAAGAAGGGCAGAAAAGAAGCCACTTCCCTCCAAGAAAACATCGAGGACAGGCTGATATTCCACAGGAAGTACAGGGATCGGGCCAGGGTAAAGTTATTTTCTCTGATGAAGCCCCCTTCAGTCTGTTGGGAACATCTGGAAAAATGATTGCCTGTAAAAAAACTGTGAGTGCTACCATGAGTTTCAATGCCATGCCAACAGTGAAGCATCCTGAGACCATTCAGGTGTGGGGTTGCTTCTCAGCCAGGGAAATGGGTTTGCTCAAACCTTTTCCCAAGATCACTGCCATGAATAAGGAATGGTATTAAACATTTCCCAAAAGCTTCTCTTAACAATCCATGAGCAATTTGGAGATTAACCATGCTTTTCTGCATGATAAAGCGCCATGTCACAAGACAAGAGTGGTCATATCCAAGTGGCTCTGTGAACAAAATATTTAAATTTTGGGTCAGTGGCCAGGAAACTGCCCAGATCTGCCCAAACAAAACCCAGAAACTGTGATCAACTCTGATTTGGTAAGAATGGCTCACTATCATTCAAGATTCAGAAGCTGAAATACAGCATCTCAATGGGAATTGCAGAAGTCTTAAAGAAGATAGGAAAAATGTAATATTAAGTCTTTGATCAAACCAGATGTATTTGACAAAAAAATGCTTTTTAAAAAGTATGGAATACGTACTGTTATGCTTCATTATACCATGTTAACGTCTGACAAAAGGTACTAAAAAGAGCAAACTTTGTGAAATTCAAAATGTGTGCCATTCTCAGAAGTTTTGGCCATCATTCTATATATGTTTCCAAACAAAGAATACACATACACTCTTCGGTCTCACAAACCATCCCTCTTTGAAATAAAATTAAGTTTAAAAAATATGTACCAGCAGACAGCCTTGTGCATGTTTTGTCTCCAAATGATGTGAGTAACTAGCTGTGTGAGGGAAGAAAAATAAAGGCATAATAAACTTTTTTTCAAAATATGAAATATCAGCAGAAGAGCTCAGTTGTTTTCAGTTCCATATTGATGTATATTGAATATGAATTAGATGACCTGTTCATAAGTGACTGCATCTCTACCTCAGTTAAGCATAAAGGATGATTTATCATGGTGTGGTGAGCCTTTTAACTGCTGGTCGTGGTGAGCTGCTTCTCTGTGAAAAGCTGGGTACAGGATAATATTGCAGAAAGGCTTACCACAATTGTTTCCTAAATAGGAGTGACTTGGCATTATTTTACAGTGCTCCTGAACACACTGTAATTTGAAAACGATTTGAGCAGGTTCCTGGTGTCATGCTTGGTCAAAGTCCAAATTTGGTTGTTTTCTGGCGCATATATCTCATTAACATGGGTTTGCATTAAGCACAAAACTAGCCAGGAAATTTAGGATAACTGAGACTCATGAAGCATCTGACGATTCTGGACCAGAAGGGTAATTCTGTCCTTTAACATATGGGTGACAGAAACCACCTGGATTTGGGCATGTTGTTGGTGCCAGTATCCAGAAACACAGATCTTACCTGTCCAGAGGTCAGACATGAACCAACTGGGTTACTATAATGTTGTCTTTGGTGAGTAGAGTCTTTAGCTTAGTAGGCTAAGCTGTAATTCAATCCAGACAGTGTTTCACAGAGGTCTGTTTCCTGGCAGACCAGTGTTCAGTTGGCACCAAAGTCCAAAGTCATTCATGCACCATTGCTATGTTGATGTTTGGCACCACTCTGTCTACTCTGTCTGTGATGATGATCCAGTTTATCTGTGCTTCTCTCTCCTGTTACACAGTGTTTGAGGCAGTTTTGGCGTTTTGCATGGAATGCTGAAATATACAGTATATACACGATAAGCCAAATATCATGGCCATTAACCAGAAACCACCTGGATTTGGGCACTAGTAATGATGTTGTTGACATCACCTGTCCAGATGTTGGATATAAACAGTTGGCATCAAGGTCCAGTGGTAGGCTTTGGTTTGGATATTTTCCAGAGGCTTTAGATCCCAGTGCCTATAAGCCTAGTTTTGTGTTCTGAGACACCTTCCATCGGGGGAATAACACTTGAACATCACCAGAAGCACCATATATATTACACGACAATATCCAGGGGCACCTGTACTAAATAGTGAAGATCTGTGTTTAAACTGTTGATCCTAACTGTATATGGATACATAAATTGCATATAATAAATTAATACAGAATATTTTTTTCACAAGCAAATGTTATACTTCCCATGATCAGACTTATGACTGAAAACAAAAGTATGTATCTTTAAATGTATAAAAAAAAACAGCTTCCTTGTAGCAACAATAACAAATTTTCCATTAACATTTGCTAGTCCAGGAATAAAAATGTCTGTCCAGAATTTTTTTTCAACCAGTTCTGTAATTCCGGGTGGTCCTGCTGTGTTTTTAGATAACTCAAAACTGCTGCTGTTTCATTCCCACTAGTCTAACCAGTACAAAGAGCACTTCAGCTGGATCTCAGGCTCTGGTGAAATTCCCCAATTAGCTAGGTTTTGCTCTATGATATCACATTACACTGGTTCCTTTTATGCAGCACCGTTCTCTTCATTCTTCAAACATATACACATCCACACACACACCTCTTTCACTAAGAGGTAAAGTGTGTATATTAGAAATGCCATTTGATTTTATTACTTTGGCCTCTCTTTCCTAGCAGTTCTTTGTAAGCTTTGTTATACTGTCCACGTTAAGCACATGGTATCTTAATCAATGCACCACAGCTCCCTAGATTTCCGCATTTCTTTTTTGATCTTTATTTTAGCTGTGTGAAATTTTGCAGTACCACACATTTCACTAAAATGTTCTCAATTCTGACTTGAATTTTTCATAGTACTGCAGCATATTTGAGTTTGAGAAACCAGAATCTGATTCTTCTTATAATCTTTCAAAATGAATATCCATATAAATCTTATGCCATCACTTTGAATTTGTGGTAAGTCTAGCTTGTTTGTGGTTTGGCCCTGTGAAACAGAAATGAGTTGAAAGCTTCAACCTCTGGTATCCCTTCCATTATTGAGCAGCCGTATGTCTCGTTAAGCACTGAAGCATAGCTGACGGCTGATGGTTTCCATTCTCTGCTGCTTCTGTGGCCTTTTGCTTTGCTTTGTTCAAAGGCTTTTGAGGTAGAGCGCATGTTTCTGCTTTTGCCAACAATAGACTACTTGTAGCTGTTCACCAAAGGACTTGTCTCCACTCAAAAAGAAAATCATGTATAATTCATTCATTTCTAGTATGGTTAAAACAAGTACGTGTACCTTGTCACTGCAGGTCCAGATGGAGGTGAACTATTGGATTGATTGTAGAGGTGTTAAATAGATCAAAGCTGGTTTTAAAAGTAGGGAACAGTGATTAAACTGCAGAGTGACACCACTTATACTTGGTAATGAGTCTTTCAGGGACTTCCATCTTCCATTCCCAAATGGAAGGGAACTTCAATTCCCTGTGAGACATGTCAAAGACATTTTTGCTGTGTTACTCTTTATAGTCTTGCCATGCATAGTTATTTAACTGTCTAAAACAGTAACTATATAAAACCTTCCAGGAATCTATTAAGCCACACAGTGTCCATCCATCAGAGTCTCGTGAGCATCAATGACCAGTTAAGACAAAGTTCCCCTAAATCACTTCATAATATGTAAGCCTGTCAACTGTATTTATCATCATGTTGATAAATACACCCACACATACATGATTTGATTTCAAGCCAAATACCAGGTTTACTTCTCTGATTACACAATGCTAACTCAACATATTTTTGTGACACGGACTCAAGTATCTACATAGGCCAAGATGCCAGTGTCCATATTGCGTTTGGTGCTTTAAAACACAATCTTCAAGTATTTAAACTGACTTTCCAAGTGCAGAGCATTCTCACAAACTTCATGTTTCTGCTTCCCAAGTATGCTGTGCCTGCTGAAAAGGCAATTCCATTACTTCAGCCTCCCAAGTGTTTAAACAGAAAATCACTTGTCCTATTATGGCTAGATCAATGCCCATCAATGCCATAACCATCCATGGCTGGGAAATTAAAAGAATGGAATTGGCACTGCTTTCTGGGTGGGAGGGATTCCCTTTTGTCTTATTAATCACAGTGACAGCAATAAATCATTGACGTCTATAAGCACAAGTTTCCACCCCCCTCTTAAGTGTCTTCACATAGAAATTGCTTTTTCACAACATGCCTTCCCATTTTCTACATGTGGTACAACAGAACACGTGTAATGCTCTGCCTTGCATTGTATACAGTCCTATCTTCCAAAGTCCTTTATAAAAATTTTAACTACAACATATATCAGTATTTTTTAAACATTATAATCCTGACAATAAACTATACACACAATGTACCTTTGTACCTATACACAAAAGTACATTTCTGAAAAGAGATACATAAAAATAGCTATTAATTAAACACATAATCAAATATAATAGTGCATTATAAAATGTATTTAAAAGTAGGTACTCAGGTGGTACAGTGATCTCAATCTCTGATATACCACAGTGGATCTCGTTGGTGCTTTAAACATGGATGGGTGCTGCACCGACACAAATGACTGTATCAGTATATGGAAAGTCAAAAAGGCGGGTTCATCTCCCTGCTACTCTAGCAACAGCTTGTGATGACCATTAGAGGCACCAGTAAAGATGGCACATGGCACAGCAAATGTAAATTCATTCATCCTTGAGGCTTCATTCTTGCCATATAAGTCAAAGTGGTTGGTGAAAAGAAGCACTTAGTGGTCATGAGCTCCCCAATAGCACTCGCTGAGCTATGGTCATTCTTCCTGTGAAAGGATTTGCTGAGTGGGGCTACACTATCCAGCCACAAAGGGGTATCTTGCCCTCAAGCTACAACAAGGAGGAGTTTGCTCAAAAACAAAAGAAACAAACCTTCTTTACTCCAGGCAAAATATGAACCATTTGAGGAACAACTCTAGTTTATATCCTCGTTTAGGAAGATAAGCTTTGTCTCTTTGTTTCTTGTGGCCAGAGGGTAAGGGTCCAATTTACCACCCAGTATCAGGATGTGTCTCCCATTACTGTGTTATAGTACTGACCAATGCTGTCTTATGTTAAGCCTTTGTCTATTTATAGCCCACTGCACCAACTTGTCACACTGCTGCCACTTGCTACTGTCTGCTGTCCTGCTGTATCTCAGCATAGCCCAGGGACTTCTAATGAGCTATTCTCACCTCAGGGAATAATTTGCAGATAAAATATATGGTTAACTGAGAGTTTAATATGCCATGACCGCACTAAGGAATAACATTTAGCTAACTTCAGTAACTTATTTAAGTTCCACCTAGGCAGCTGTATGTTCCAAAAGCTTTAAAACAATGATAAATATACCTTTTGTAACAGAGCTCAACACACAGCCATTAAAGTCTACCCCGCTGTCAACAAAAGTAAGAAACCTAAGTGAAAATGGCAAAACTGAGCCCACAGATATTGTGTGGACACCATTATTTTTAAGGACTGCCTTAACTCCTTTGGGTGTGACGTGTCACAGGTTGCCAATGGAATCCTCTTCAACTCCTCCATGAGGACATCGCCTTGCATTCCTACACAGATGCTTAATATGGTCTGGAGACATGCTTGACCTTTACCCTCAGCTTCTTTAGCAAGACAGTGGTTGTCTTGGGCGTGTGATTGGGGTCGTTATTATATTGGAATACTGCCCTGCAGCCCAGTTTCCAAAGGCAGGGATAGATTCCAAGGGATCCAGGGATCATTCTCTGCTGCAGTATGTCACAGTACATGTTGGCATTCATGCTTTTTTCAATAAACTGCAGCTCCAACAGCCAACTGCACTTATGCAGCCCCAAACCATGACATTCCCACCACCATGCTTGACTGTAGACAAGACACGCTTGTTTTTGTAATTTGACTGCATCTGAATCAAATTAGTTTATCTTTATCTTATCATGCCACATTATATGGTTCCAGTAATCAATGTACTCAGTCTGCTTGTCCTGTCAAACTGTAATTTTTTTGCACATCACCTCTAGAAAAAGCTTCCTTCTTGGACAACAGCCATTTGAGAGTGTGTGGTTTATGGTCTGAGTACTGACAGGCTGACCCCCACCTCTTTGACCTCTGCA
>JAUZST010005953.1:0-15192 GCA_034779995.1 Parotocinclus haroldoi
TTACACACACACACATACATATACACACACACACACACACACACACACACACATATATATATATATAAAATATAAAGCACCATAAAAGTCATTTTCAGTTCTGTCTTGGCAGCAGTAATAGCAGTAATTTAGTAAAGTACACTGAAATTTTAAAGCAACATTAATTCCTTCAAGATTTAATCTTTTCCAGGGATGTACATGCATTTATCAACAACACAATAAATCACGCACAAATACAGCAACACAAATAATTACCTTAGTTTTTTTTATCATCACTAGCAAAAAATTACCTCCACTGCTGTTTTTTTATGTGTTCAAGGCCTGAAATACAGTGTTTATTAATAAATAAAATTAAGTTGACCAGAAAAAAACATGAATATCTTGGATACACTAAGAGTCAAAGCAAATGTAAAAAAAAAAAAAAAAAACACTATGATTTTTAAAATTTTAATTTGCATTTTCCATACCATCTCAGATTTTTTTCCAATTTGGAAAGGGGAGGTACATCTCATTTACAGCAAACTGCTGTTTTCTTGATTACCCTTCATTATAATGAATAATGATTTGGGTAGCAGGTATGGACTTAAAACTCTCGATATATTATTATTGGGAATAAGAATAACAAATTGGATGCATATAATATGGCAGGTTGGAAAACAGCTTTCACGTGTTCGATAACCACAGTCACTGCAAAACATATCCATCAGTACATAACACATTATATTCAACAATGTTAACAAATATATCTATCAATAACATTCAATTTGTTTAAAAATCCAACAGCATTTGCCTTGTGTTTAGACTAATATGTCAGCACCTAGTTGCCTGATATGTCAAAGTTTTATTGCATAAAAGGACAGCTGTCACTAAGAAGAGGCCAGTAAATTACATAGCTTGAGATCTCCCAAAGTAAGAGCATATCACGTATCGAATTTCCAAACAGCTGGCTGTTCTTTCATGCATTCCTGTATTTTCCGAATGGGGCAACCACACACCAAAAGAGCCAAGTGTCATTGATCCAGATAAAACAAGTCTCCTTATGTGAGACATAGAATTTGTAATGCATTTTATACAGAAAATGAGAGTGCTGGTGGTAGGGCATAGTCTACAAGAAATTATCCATTATGAATATCTAATTCCAGTACACGTACATTTTGTAATTAGTGATTTATTATTTAAATCCCACCCACTTTTAACAGGTTTAGACTCCCCATAGAGAATTACATGATTACTGTACTGTTACTGTAAAATGTGCACTGATCATTTGTTTGATTAACACTTGTAGATTTGCTCCTAAACTTGCGTAACATCCAGTAAGCAGTCAATGAGTAAACCTTCAAGTTCCTGAGAAATTGACTGACTTCCTTGACCTCCACTCCAGACAACACCTTGAAAATGCACTGGAAAGCTAGTATGGGCTTTTGTCTAACATCAGAAACTGATCTCACCGGCAAAACTTAGTGGAAAGCCCTGTTAGAAGAACAAAAGCTGTTGTAATAGCTAAGGTGGAAGGCAAACTACAAACTAATGCCCATGCTTTGGATACCAGTTTTTAGTGTCCACAAACTTTTGCCTTTATAGTGTACTTACACTGAGGAAAACTATCATTTTGTTTCTTTTGGGAGTTGTTAATATATTTGTTGTGCACCATTAGCAACAAATCAAGCTGATGCATCATGTCTTAAGTATCTAATCAGCTTTCAGCCACCATGTCTGCCTAAAGAACACGTTTGTAATATAATCTGATTTATAAACAAATAGTGAATTGCGTGTAACCTGGGGCCAACCCATAGTCTGTATCACTTGTTACACACAGACCGCGCCCCCACCCAGAGGAGCGCCGAGACACCTGTGGTGACTTTTTTCCCCCTGTTGCAGGATAATTTGGGAAACACAAACCTGTCAGCCTTCCAGAAACTTTAAGTGCCAGTCAAGCAAAATGGAAACTTAAAACTGCAGAATATGCCAGAACTGAACACAGGTATTTACATATTAGCAGACACCCTAAGAGCGACTTAATAAGTAATACAACTTCACAAGACACAATCTACGCAACTGAGAGTTAAAGGCCTTGTTTAACAGCAGACATGGCAGAGCTAGGACATGAACCCTTAACCCTCTGCTAATCAATAGTCCAGCACCTGAACCACTATGCAACCGCTGCCAGATCCTAAATATACTGTTCACAAATACTAGGGTATACTTCAATATGAAATATCCCCCAATAAAATATCCTATAATTTTTGTGAGCAGTGTATTAATACAAGATGTTTACGGTATGTGCCACCTTAAGGAAATACTTTCATTTGCTAGAAGGGTAAAAACGATTCCAGTTTTGCAGTCTATGTCGTTGTTGGTCTGGCTTTGAGAAGGTGGATGGTAATCTGACTTCGGGAGTCCAATGTCTATGAAAGAGTTGCACCTAAACTTTAGGGAAATCATTCTGCAAAAAAAGTGTCCTATGTTCAGAAAAGCAACAGACTGCAAGACAGCAAGACAGCAAGATAAATTTTATTTATGCACTGTAAAATTATTATCAATTAAATAGAATTGACCCCTAATATCCCCTCATTTTTAAAGATGTGAATTTCCTGTGTAATACAATCTGCAGCACTGAAAATAAAAAATGGCCAAGTTGGTTAGTTAATAGTAATTAGAATTCAATTGAATGAAATACGGATTGGAGTTTGTTCACAGTAGCTTTACATTGCCAGTAAAAACAGAACTATGAATGTAATTCAGGAAATTCATAAGTCTAGGGAAGGATTTATGGCATCTTCTCAGTGGAAACTACTACTCTTTTCTCCACATCTGTGTCCTTTCCAACGTGTAACTCTCTCTAGCGAGACTTCCCCTGCTGCTGTCCCCCTTAAGCCGACACTGTGTAGCATGGCAGACATGTCCCAACTTAGCAAGCTACATTTCCAGATAGGCTTCCAAGAACCACAGTCAGCCTGTTCTTTCAAATTCCTCGAAGGAGACCTCCTAGAATGCAGCTGAGCTGAAGAAAATAACTGTCACTTAAAGCTGTAAATAACAGAAACATCAAGATGCCTTCAGTTCTGCGTATTACAATTACTGTATTACATTTTAACGGAAAAAGATTCAAATAACATGAACCTGTATGTAATATGCAATAAGTGCTATTTTATCCCCAACAAGAATCTGGAAAATATTCTGGGGAATTTATACTGCAGTTCAGCAGGGCCACATGACTGTTGGGAGGAAATGACCCCAGATAACTCCTTAACATCAAACGTACCATATGTCTGATAATATATGACCTCCTTTTAAGTGTGAACAGTATCAGTTCCTGTTTGTTTTGTACAATTTGGTCTTAAATAAAAAATATGGGCTCTCTTGTGATACACATTCTAAATACATTTAACCCTTAAAAATACATTTACCTGGTGTGAACTGGTAACTTCTGTCCAGGGTGTGATGCTGCTGCTTGGCCATTTGCTTATTCCCACTTTAGGAAGAGTTAATATGGGCATCACATACAGAGGTGGCAGAAGTACGCAAGCTCATTACTTATTAATTATTTACAATTAAAATATTCATTAAAAACATTCAAGCCAAAGTTGAAGTATGGCTTTTAAATTATGTTTATGTAGAAGTATAAAAAGTACATGACCTTGATTGACCACCATCTTTGGACCCTGGATATGGTGCTCTTCTGTCCAAATGAGAACGTGTTATGTTTACCAGAAGGTCCATAGTTCAAATCCCACCTCTGCCACAGTTGGGTCCCTGAGCAAGGCCCTTACCCCACAATTGCTTGGATTGTAATACTGTATGAATTGTAAGTAGCTCTGGATAAGGGCGTCTGCTAAATGTTGGAAATGTAAATATAGATAAGTCATGAGAGATCAGAATGTCAGAAATGTTCACATTATTTATATTTATTAAAAGTTCATCAAATACTAGCTGATGACTAACTTCAGCAAATCCACAACCTGGCTTCTTTTTTGCTGAAAAACTTTCACAGTACCTGTCACTAGTCATTACCGATGCAAATTAATTATATATAAATTACTTTATCACGCATTATAATTCTGTACAAGACTGGTTGTAGCCATTAAGTCTTTACTTTAAAGCATGTAAACCTTATTTTAGAACAAATTAGTACTCATTTTACATGATAAAAGTTAAGGGGCTAAAGAGCCATCATAGAATGTAAATTGAACAAAATTAAAATAGTTCTAGACAAAGGGGAAGAAGTGTTCAGAAACACTGAGCTTATACACTGCTATAGTTAATAGTGATATAACTTAAGTGGTGATTAGGTCACTGTTTACTTCTAACTACTGCTCAGCAGTAAGCCTAAATAAAATAAATGTCTGCTAAATGTTGTAAAGGAAGTGCAAACAGTTTGATCAAGAATCCCAGAGGGTGTCCTTAAGTGACTTCATAGCTAGCATGCTATAAATAACATTATGTCTGAGTAAAAGTGGATTTAGTTCAGGCACTTTCATCCCGACTGCACAGCACATGTAGCACTGCGTGAGTCACGCTACCAATGGATAGTCACTCTCAGTAAAGCTGACGTCTCCAGGAAGTTTGCGCTGCTACATTTCAGTACCTCTGCGCTGTTCTTGCACAAGCACAGACCGCAGACACTTAGCCTAATGCTAACGAGGTGGCAAGCGACGGCTTCAAGGTATGATTAGGAGAATGCCATGAACAGCTCAACCACAAAAACGCTGATTTGGCAGCAAATGAAAGGGTTCGTGCAGCTGTGGCAGGCTGCCTGGATACTGGCTTTCAAAGCAGGAGTTCCTGTATGGCTAATTACCAGATCAAAGGATGCCAGTATAACTACCAGCTAGAAAGATGGAAGGGGCAAGAGGTTCTTGGAATTTACTCTCAAATATTGTTATATTACTTTCACCTGTAAGCAAATAACAAAGTTATTGGTGTTTACTAGCATGTTGTTTTTTCCCCTAAAATCATTTTTTATTTACATGTGCCATGTATTTCTTGAGGGAACAATATAAAATATTAAAATATATATCCAATGGGTAGTGTTTTAGTCTGGAATCAGCCTCATTTAGTACAAGTTCTGTTAAGATCAGCCGAGTTTAGTGCGTCAGTCTGAGGTAAGGTTAATTATCAAATTGAATTTTTTTCTATCACAATTGAATATCAACAATGTATTAACCTAAATAAATAAAATCTACACTCGGATCAACTAACGGGGAAAAAAAAAACGTTACTGCTCTTCTTATTTGGAATCCAATCAACGGACGTGTTTTGTTTTAAACAGTCTGACGTCTACTCTTAGTAAATTTTGTCGAGGATAGCGTTTCTCGAGGTCATATCAAAGTGTTATTATGTTTTCATATTTATAATAGAAATCTCTATTATGAAAACAAATCTTAATCTGGTCTTGGACACAGCCACTTGGACTCAACTACTAAAAGTCTTGGTCTCAACTCTGACTTGATGCGTCCAGGTCTTGGTCTTGATTTAGACTCTAGGGGTCTTGACACTACAAATGGGTATTTTCAAAATATAATGTCATATTTTATGAAGGATTCTAATTCCCATACCAAATTTATCCGCCATATTTTTAATTACGACTTATCACACTGAAGAACATTTCCCACTGTTCAGCAGTATAATGGTGGTTTACTGTCCTAACTTCAGCCAGCGTTGTGTGCCCCAATAAAATCCATCCTTGGCCTGATGTTGCTTTCAGAGAGAGTTCGGCAACATGTGTTTTAGGCACTCCATTCCTGAATGGTAAGCTTGTTTGACCTATAGCTGAGCTGTAGTTTCTCCTAGATGGTTCTAATTCACATGAATGCCACTCATGATTGATGAAAGCACATTAGGATGGGCAGACATTAAAAAACCTGACTGGTTAGAGGGCTCCAATACTGACAGTGTCATGTTCAAAGGCATACAGTTTTTTTAGAATGACCTAATTTGGTCATGAGCAGTTGAGCGTATTGTTCAAGGGATCAACAGTGGCAGCTTGGGGCAGCTGAGAGTGGAACTTGCAGTCTTCTGATTAGTAGTCCTGAGCCTTTACCACCCTTACTCCCCATGGTGACTTAATACTGAGTTCATCATAAATTCTGTTGGCAATAAGTAGCCTTTAATCAATTTCTTTGAAGTCAAAAATGGAGCCCCCTTAATACAAACTAAAACTAATTTTCCCAGCATTTCTTAATCACAAACAATCCTTCAGTTGCACCCCTGTATAGGTGTCACTGATTTTACATGTAAGCGGAATTGTCCTAAATGAAGGGAAAAATGCTTACTTTTCTAATAAAACATTCTACAAGGTCATTTACAGTCTGTAGTAAAACAGCCTCTAGCCAAAATAAATAGCCTCAATCGATCGTTAACTTCTTAAAGACGAGTGGCATGCTGGGATCAAATACGGTACTCTCACTAGCAGCACCTTCACGGCAGTGAATTCATTGACCTCTGAGTCCTGTACATACTACTACAAAGGTTACAAGACAGGAGGGGGGTGTTGGAGTGGTACTGAAAAAAGCTTACATGTGATTCAGGATTACAATTGATTTTGCTTTATTTTTAATCAGATACACCAGAGGGCTAAGAGACTGCCTGCTAACAGGGAGCGAGAAAAACAAACAGGAATCAGTTATGATGCAACAAAGTCAGACTGGCTTGAAGTGAATGGTTCCATTAGCCTACCATATTACTATCAATCCTTTACAGTTATTTTTTTTTAAGTCTGGGAAGAAATCCTGGCTTGGATCTTTGTAGAGAAATATTCACAGTGGAGCAAGGTAATAACCCAGCACAGCTCAAATGCTTTACAATGACTACATTAGTCACTTTCAACCAGTCACTGGACGAAAACCCCACCGAGTGTTTTGGGGTATGAAGACAAAAAGGCAAGGATTCAGTTATATCACAAATGTCGCTTTGGGATTTTATGAAATCATTCTGGGATAACATTTATCTTCAGGCCTTATGGAGTACATGCCAGCTTGAGTGCAGGTATTACAACAAAAGTAGAAACACAAAATACTTTAACTATTTGATATGTATCAAAAATGTTATGCTTATATGATATGATTTGTGTTACAGTACAGACTGGGGGTGGCAGAAAGTGTGTGTGTTTCACCAGGAGTGGGATTTAATCCAGGGATTTCAGGATTACAGGAGGTGTGCTCTACCAACACGCTGCTTGATGGTTTGAGTGACAGGACGAGCAAAATGCATATGTTGGAGAGTCAAAAAATGTGAGGAAGCGGAACAAAGGACTTTGATACAAAATTCATTAATTGGCATCCCTGTTTCAACAGTAGAAAAAAGAATTAATAAACCAACAAACTAAGGCTGAGACCCCACATGGTCTTCGTAACGTACAACCTAAATAGTATCTCTCATTCTTCTCTCCCTGGTTCCAAAACACATCTGTTTTCGTATTAGGCGGTCAAGCGCTTTGGATTTGTGAAAGGCGGCATCTAAATACGAGTTTCTTGTTGTGTTTCATTTTTTCTTCCTTCTTTTATAGCTTGCTCCTTAACTTTAAATTTGTTTGATTTTTCAAATTGGCTGTATTCTTTTCTGTACTTTTTCCCACCACGATCATTTGGTGCTTTCAACATGGCAACAGTATGGTTATGGTACTGTCCTGTTTTAACCTACCCCATATATAAAGGTCCAGAATTAGATGGTTGGACTCCCCACATACATTGCTAGCATGAAATTTGGTGAGGTAAATTGACCCACTCCCAATTTTCATTACCTACCTACTGTTTGAAAACAAAAAAGTTTTTTGTGTTTTTTTCAATTGGATTCAAATGGCTTTGCCAGCAACCACTGATTGTGGCTTAGCTATCAATGTCGTTATTTCCTGAACATGCTATTTAAATAGGGAGAACTAAATACAGAGTACTGCACCATCTTTAGGCCAGGACCTTGACACGAAGCAGAAAAGTGGAGAAGAGTAAATGCTCCTATCACTGGAAGAATGAGGAGTTATTGGACATAAATAATAACTCTCACTCACTAACAAACACACTTTCACGTTCAAACTAAGTGTGAGGTGAATCCAGCCTTTTTTATTGCTTTTGAATTGGTTTGAGTGATCATGTGTGGAGGAAGCTAAGATTTATCTATACGCACTTGGATCAGCATTAAAGATTATCACAAAGCACTATGCTGCAGTCGAGGTGAGGGTAATTGGATCAGAACCAAATGATGAGTAATGGAAGCTGCAGACACATAAGCCAGACATATGTATGGCAGGAAGTGGATGAGACTGAAAGCTGAGTTACTAAAAGTTCAAAGTGTTTTTCCTCCTCTAGCGCTCATTCTTGTTTTAGACCAAACATGGACAATTTTGAAGTACAGATTTTTAAAGTTAGATGCATTCTGGAGTTTGTCTAACAGCGATAACGTACATGATTCAAACAAAAGTTTCAGACATCGGTGGATAAAAGCATGTATTTGTCCTCACTGAATTAATTTGTGTTTTAGCATCTGTTGTAACTGATTAGTGGTTGTAAGGATTTTTGTATATTCTGCCCACATCTGTTTTGGTTTCCTCATGCTTTCCAAAACAGTAAATAAAGTTAATCTTCCTACTCCAAATTGCTCTTGAATCTGAATGATGTGACTGAATAAGTGAGTATTCCTAATAGTGTGTTACATTCTTCTAGGTGATTCTGGACTGGATACTGGACTCAACATGACCTTATAATTAATATATATATACACACACACATATATATACACACATATATATACACACACATACGTATGTATATCTATATTCACATATACATACATACATACACACAAACACACACTTACACACACGTACATTTTTAAACATGGTAAAATCTTGTTAAAAACTGATTACTCTAGCTAAAGCAAACAATATAAAACACACAGCTCTTACCTCATAAATAACCACCGTGTAAAAGACAAGTGGATAGTGTAGGTAGAGGTAAGAAGATGTCAGAACACTGCACTTCTGTCATTTCACATTTGTTTGTTTGGATTGACTTTCCAAAAAAGTGTTTTCTTTTTGGGTCTAGTCTGTAAATATAGTATTTTAAGAGAATACTCAATTAAGTTAAGTTAAATTAAGTACTTGTTAGGTGTTCTGCCGGAAAAACAGGTGTCCATGGTAAATTTTATTTAAAGCGGTTTTATACACAGAAATAAAAGAAAAACCAAGCTGGTGGTGTTGCAGGCCCAATTAAAAAGCATTAAACGAGAACTGTGCAATGGTCTCATAGCACCATTATATTGGTTGTTTTAGCAATTTTATAATGGCTGTATATAATAATTGACTGGATCCAAAAATTTGTAAACTTTGATCCACTGATCTTTATTCCAGACTTTGTGAGCTTTAGCCTATCTTTCCTCATTCTCCTTACGAAAAATGTATAGCTCTTTTGCTGCTTCCTGATCAAGCTTCTTCGTACCGTAGAACTTGGCATCCTAGGGTCAGGTTGGGAAGGGAATACTTGTAATTGTGGCTTTTAGACGCTGCCTTTTCTCTCCGATGTTTGAAGTATTTTAATAGTTTTTGTCGAGCTTTATTAGAGACTTACTTGTTACTTACTTGTTACTATTTACAATAGCTCTGTTCAGAAATTTAGGCAGAATCAGAACCCATAGACAAACAACACTGCTTTGAAACTGGCCATTCTAAGCAACCATGAAGGGGTGCATTTCCCTCAGACCACTATAACGGGCGCTGTTTGAAATGGACAAAACTCACCTTGCCAGATGTGGAAGAAGAACCACAGTGGCTTATAGGGTGGAGAGAGGTGATGTTTTTCTGTCGGATTCAAGCAACGTGGAAAGTGCCAGTTTGATGTTTCATAGTTCCCTACCTCTGGAGTCCCAACTCCTGAGTCTTCGTTGTGTATGGTCAGATGGTCAGAGGTGCACAGAGACCCATTATGTGCTTAATGGAGAGAACTAAGTTATAAGGATACCATTTTGGAGCTGATATAGCTGCTACAATATGACAATATGGAAATTTTCTATATGCTGTGGGCTATAACTCTGAAGAATGTGTGCTGAATGCCTAGGCCTTTTGCCATAGCCTAAACAAAATAATAAAGATGGCTCATGAACATAGAATTGTCATGGTGAAATCCAGAAACATCAAACACTCTGCCTCATTTCACCTTTGACAAAACAAGCATCAAAAACCAGTCAGATTAATCACTGTTCGAGATGCGTCCGCGGTATCAGTAAAGTCATATAGGCATTGACAAACATCCCACAAAATCTTTCTAATTGCCCAAGCGCACATTGCTCACCTCTTAAGATGGATGGCTAAGCCAAAGCTCACGGCGGGGTTGTAATGGATGTCATGCTGTATTACACCCAAGTGAAAAAGATCAGTGTTTTCTTTGCATCCAATTAGTCAGAGTAATTCTAATTGATTAGTTTTGACAAGCCACGCTCTGCCGGTCTGTCCTCAAGACACACTGACTCAATCTATTGATTTTTCTTTCATAAAAAGGAACATTTATAATTTAACCAGACTTCACATTGACATAGCAGTATACAGATTATGTCCTTTTAAAGGACAAAAATATGTTCACATTTACCATGGCATTTATTCAGTATTCTCACACACTGTAATATGCAAGTTGGACTTAAGCTTAATCCCTGTCAGGTTAAGTTGATTGCTATTAAATTATTTTTTGTATTAGTTATCTTCTTTGGTTGAAAATGCTCAAGGACCAGCATTTAACACCAAAGTTCAAGCCTACATACATGCCCAGATCTTCACCCCTAACAGAACGTTCAAGGAAACAGCTATACGTCAGGTCAGCAAAACATTGTGCCCGCTACTCTCCGAGGCATCCTGGGAATCTCCAGAAATGGCAGTGTAGCAGGTGACACTGGAATATAACCTGGATTTATGATTCATGAAGCCAGTTATGTAGCTGTTGTTGGGCATCCAGAGCTATGTCAGAAACTGGCCTGCTGCCCAGACATAGAAATTACATCACACTTCAGGCCAGAGAGACAACCGCAGCTGTAAGTTTAGCCGAGCCTGAGTGCCATCGGGCAGCTAGATTTGCAGCCGCCGATGGATGCATGGATGACAGTTGAAAGAGATGTGCAGGCGGTTAATGAGCGAGTGAGCAAGATAAGCCTCACAAGCCCTGGGTCATGCCATTCAATAGACCAGTTACTTCCTCCTAAATAACCATAGGACATTCTGAACCTTGCTCTGTTACTCTGAAGCAGTATTCCTGGAAGAGGGAGATGAGAAAAGCTGTTTTTTTTTTTCTTCTTAAAAGGACCGTTTATGCCGTTCCTGCGTATCAGAGCACCTGTTATGTGAATTATGTGTTTGATGGGTTCAGACAGCTAGAGAAACCAAGTCAGCCAATTCAGATGTGGGTAATACAGTGTATCGGTAACGTAGCTATAGTTTAACCAAAAATAGTTTGAATAATGTGCTTTCAGATGTGTGAAATCTATTTATAGTGGGTACAAAACGAAAATGCCTTAAAATGTTTCACTCTGTTTCATTGCAGCCATTTGCTAAAATCAAAAAACATTTTTATTTCTTATTAACGTCTTCTTATTCTTCTTGAGATGGTTCACCTTCCAACAAGTCAAAGACCCAAAGCACACGGCTAAAATAACAAAGGAGTGGCTTCAGAACAATTCTATGACCATTGTTGACTGGCCCAGCCAGAGCCCTGACCTAAACCCAATTGAGCAATTGTTAGACTTGTTATTTAAGCAATGATTTAATGAAAATATATAACAATGTTTATGACTGGACCAACAAATCTCAAACAATTCTTCACTCCATAATACTCTTTTTTAAAAAATTTTTTTACTGATCTTCATGAGCTTTAGCATACCTTAGCATTTTCTTCCTATTCTTATTTTGAAAAGTAGTTTCCTTCCAAAAAGACCATTCATGATCAAGCTTTGTTTTGAACTGGAGATAAGTTAACTTGGCATCACGATGAGTTGCAGATGCCACTACAAGTTTAATGGGAGGTTAAACTAAATTTGCTGTTGTTTTTGCAAACATATTTATATATTTTCTGGTTGTATTGTAATAAAGAGACTTTTTATACTCAGAATTTTATGTGGTCAGAATACTCATGTTGTAGTCAAGACTAGAGCCGAGTCCGAGTCAATACTCGATTAAGATTTTTATATTTATTTTTAATCATATGAGAATAAAAAGAAAACTGTAACTGTCAAAGTTGTAATTCATTAACTTTTATTATAGAAGATATACATTCATAATAATAATAATAATATAATTTAAGATATAACATTAAGTAATATATATCCTATAATAAAAATAATAATCATCATCATCATCATCATCATCATCATCACTATTTTTATTATTTTACAGCTCACAAAGATTATGGTATACTTCAAAAGGAAATCTCCCATAATTAATTATCCCCTAATTTGTTGTTGTTGTTGTTGTTGTTGTTATTAACTGTATGTAACCTTTGAAGCAAATTATGTGAGGATTCTGTTTCCCTTCCTCTCAAACTTCATGAAAAGTAACAATAACTATCCTAAATTATGCTAACTAAGCAAAGGGACCATATAAATATACACACTTGCAATCTCAGTGTCAAACTATTCAAGTTAAAACATTTTCCTTTAATTACAAACTGAACAAGAATCAGTAACTTGTTTTTTTTTTCGTCTTAGCTGATCTGAGTGCAGGCATGTACAGAAAATAATGATTAATTATGTCTGAATGGGTGGTTGATAGTCAGTAATGAAGTAAAAGTTCAGTTTATATTTATGTTATGATGTTACCTCAGACAGATGTACTGGATTCCAGAGAGTCCAATGTTTGGTCCAAACAATGATCTAAATGATTGTGGTCTCGAGACCGAACTCGATTACTGCAGAACTACAAATGTATAATTTCTAAAGAAATGGTACATCTAAACTTATGGTGGCCTAGGATTTTTTACAGTACTCTACATATCTGGGTCAAGGCCATAAAAGCCACACCTTATCAAATCCTATCTTTGATGTCTAAACAAACAGAGACCTGGCACTTTGGATTTATTGCTTCCTGAACTCGTATATCAATAAACTAAAGTTTGCCCCTACAACACTGTGAACGTGTGTAATATCGCGACCTTATTTCCAGGGTTCGTGGCACACGGGAGCTTAGACACTTTATAAAATAGGTCCAAACTGTCATGCTGAGAGAGGCAATAAAACCAACACAAGCAGGAACTTTCTCTGGCAGTAGGTAAGGCAGATTTTAATGATCATGCCAGATTTGCCACACACGCTGCCAATCACAGATAATAATACAGTGTGTTAACCACCAGCTGTTTAGCCTTACACTTTTATGCCATGTCATAAATGATGTTTGACGTTTGAAACTATGCACTATATTAGAAGCCTGATTTTAGGATAACATATGTATGGGTCCACCCAGGATAATTCAGGCCATGTATTCAAAAAGGTGTTTAAAACATTTTTTGCAGCTGATTTCGGCATGATATGCTGTCCACCACATGCCACCAAAAACAGCTCCAACCCACTAATCATGGACTTTGGAGCAAGATCTCCAAAGATGCCCTCTGGTATCTGGTACCAGTGTCTTAGCAGCAGATATGATACATCCTGTATGTAGTGTGTAGAATAGCTTTGTAGTTCTTGAATTACAGGCTAATATCTAATGGTTGTCTAATGGCCAGGACCCCAGTGGGACCATCACAGATCAGGTACTACAGTGGAACCTCAAAATTCAAATTTAATTGGTTCCAGAAGGCTGTTTAAACTCCGATTTAACCAGCCACTAGTATCCTGTAAGGCAGCATCCTTTCAGTACTAATGAAAGATTAAAGGAGGACAAACTGTGCAACAACATATCTGATGCTTTCTCTGACTTGACCTGTACAAAGCTGAGCACAATGGTAGACATGACTAATAGAGAGAGCACAGAAAAACATCTAAGAATGAGCCACCTCCCAAATAGTATCTGACCCAATCTGAGGGTGTCCTGGCCATTAATGAGTAGAGAAAATGGAACTAACTAAAATATGCAGATATACAGATGGATCACAGTCCACAACCATGTCATTTGGGAACTATAAAATGCTTCTATATGAATTAGATAAAACGGACAATGAGCAATAGAGCAATTTGTACCGAATAAGTAGATCCGTGAGTGTACATACAAGGATAAACAGTCTATCCATGTCCTAAACTAATTATGCTATGCCGGCAACGTGACAAATTGTATTGAATTCTAATCTTTACAATCATCGATCACTTGGACATTGACCATCCCAATTCTGATGCTTCTAATTACTGCCCAATAGCCTTGTCCTGCCACATATGAACCATGAGCAATGCAAACTATTCAGCCAAAGGGAAAATGAAAGTCTAATGTCAGTTCTGCATTGTGAGTTTTGTCAAGTGGGATAAATTGGGAATAAATTGGATTCACCATGTCTTTTCCTTCTCAGGAACATCCTTAAGCAGGTGAAAGCAGCCTTAATGTAGAATTAAAATGAGGTGACAACTAACTGTAGGTCAATGGGCATACTCTGTATAATATACGAGAAAGATACGATATCTTAGGATATATTAAAAGATTTAACGAGTTCTAGTCTATCCAGGGTGGAAAGACATGAAGGGTGCTTATTGGCTTTTATCAGATGACAGGGCATTAATGACCTGCTTTAAAGATGAAGGAATAGACAGAGAAACCAGGGGGTGATGCGAAGACCATCTGGCACTATGAGCACTAGCAACAGTCAGGTCAGCTGTAGCAGAGTTCAGGCCACGTTCAAGATCAACTAGTATTTCATTGAGACATATATTAGGTTATGCATGACAGACGTTAGAAGAGCAGCCTCGGGTGTCAAGACTTTCAACAACAGACCTCAAGGTCAGGTTTGGATTTGGACAAGGATATCCTTCAGCAAGCATCGCACAGATGTTATGGCATCTCTAACAGTGGTAGTCTAATTTTATTAATAACGTCCCCACGAGGTTAGAATAATCTGAATATTCTTACTTTCTGTAGCAATTATACTCTCTTTTAAATGGACCAAAACAGCATAAATACAGTCGAATCCTTTTAATGAAACCACATCAGGATGGGATCGTTTTGGTTCTGATAACCGGCTGGTCCGATTAATCGAACATGCCCTATGTTACAAGACGGGACGTGCTATAATTGATGTAACATATTAA
>JAUZST010005954.1:0-15191 GCA_034779995.1 Parotocinclus haroldoi
ATTGGGATGGGACAAGATTATTTTTTGTGGGAGTGGGATGGGACAGGAATGAAAATCCACTCCCGTGTCACCCTCTAGTTCTGACTTTGTATGAATTTCATCTTCTGTTCTGAAGTTCATGTTCTGCCTCATCAGGGTCCTTGTGAGTCTCAGTGTTCCTTGGGACACAGACCTGGGCCTATAGCGCGCCAAACCAGGGGTTTTCCGTGTGCTTGACACTGATACTATATCACTAAACATAAGCTTTCATGATAGCGTGACAGGATATGACATGTGGCATGATTATGCCAGCGTATGCTGGGTTCATGTGCAGCATTAAGCGATGCTGTACATATAATTAGAGTGCAACTGTTGTTTGTTATTAATTTGCATAATGTGATTGATGGTCTGTGTGTGTGTGGGTGTTTACAGAAATGAGTTTGGAGCATAAGCGTGACGCATTTCAATTGGCCACAGTAAATCCCCTATGCCAGCTGAGAGAGGACCTGCTCTACAGGCTGATGACCAATCAGATTATTCAGCACACACAGGTTGTCCAGGTCCTTCAGGAGGTATGCAATGAGCACTGCAAACACACACCGGGTTAATTTCGACATGTACACACCACATACACTTTATCAGTGAACTCTCGTGTTATTTAAATAACCAACATGCAACGACTTGCAATGAGCTCATATTCTCAACACAAACAAACATGGCTGACTACTACTACTACTACCACTACTGAACCAGTAGAGATTTAGACATTTAGACAACTGAATGGCTGTTTTTCACAAATCTGTGTGTATGTTCAGTACTGTGCAAAAATATTAGGCCACCAACAGGTATATGCTGTATTAAAAGCTTCTGTAGGCTACATGTATTGTGTGACTTCATCAAAATTCAAAGTTGAGTCAGAAGACGTTTGGTCAGGAATGGTGTTTCTTGAAGGATATCAGCCTAAAAACCACTTAATCGCGAGGGCAGCAGGGTGAACAGGCTAAGATAACAAAAAAGAGCTAAAGCTCACAAAGGTTGTAATGAAGATCAATAGAACTCAGCGGATCAGTGAAGATCTATTTTTGGGTGTAGTTGTGACATTCAGCGCGCCACATCAGAAGGCACTAACGCAACAATACAAGGAGTACCCAAGCGCACACAAACGCCATCTGTCACATCCAGTGCGCCAACTCAGAACGCACTCACGCGGAAGTACCCGAGTACACCTGAATGCTGTCTCCGGTGTACTGATTTAAGATCAGCGCCTATCGGAGTCTGAGGAGCCATGCCCCAGTTTTCCTGAAACCCCGAACAGCCACTGGCTAGACGCAATATATTTAGTCTCTCCTTTAGAGCCGTCCTGAGCCTGAGTTTAATTATATTCTGATTTCTGATTGCTTTTCTCTGTGTTCCTTGACTCTGATTCTGTTTGTCTCCCTCTGTTCTCTATTCGCTGCTTGCCTGAACCCTGTCTCTTTTGGTGTACGAGATTGCCTGCTGATTTTGCTCTGTTTACCTGGATTTAATAAATACCCGTGACTGCTTCCTACACCTGCCAAGTGTGTGTATTTATACCCCGCACGTAACAGCAGTCATCAACATCAGGTTACAGTATCTATTTATTGTCATTAAACCATTACAAAACAACAAATCTAATGGCGGTCTAAGACTTTTGCACAGCATTATATATTGCACAATACCTGAAGACCACATATCTAATAAAAGTACAGTCAGTTTTTATATTGGACTTTTATAGTGTTTTCAAATGTTGACCAAACTTAGATTGAGCAATAAATAACCATCTTTAAAAAAAAACAGCATTTCAGGAAATTACAATTGAATACATTTTTAAGGTTCTATATAAATGATGACTTTTGTCTATATGTAACTTATTGCTATTTAATTAATACCTGGGCAGAAACACAGTGGCAATAGTAATAGCAATTAGCACAGTGCTTGTGAAGCCCAGAGATACCCTGTTTGCTCCTGACTGAATTCTTGAAGTTTTAATAGATCATAATATAACTCTTGGAAGTTTTGAATACTTACTGCTGTTTTATTTATACACATGCCGACGCTGTTTTTCCTGGTCAGGTTTGTGGGGGTTCTGGTGCCTATCCCCATAGAAATCATAGGGCAGGTGTAATGCCAGCCCTTCTAGGGGCTGTGCAGGCATTGGGTAATCCTCTGAGTGGCCTTCCTTTGCTCAGATACAGCCAATCTTGTCTGCATGGCATACCTGACCCAGCTGGAAGGGCAGCGAATACAGTTCATGCCCCTGTGGTGGTGGGTTGGCATATCAGAGTGCTCCGTTGCTCAAATACCCAATTGTCTTATTTAACATTTTTCCCCCTGTGAAATAATTCTGTAGAATTGTCCACATATGAATTCACACGCATACACACACACACACACACACACATATAGCTAGTAGTAAAACAGGCGTTACCAGTATTATTTTGTAACCTGCTCAAACTGATGGTCAGCATGACTTGCATGGGTCATTTCTTCCCTAATCATTTTTCTTCCCTAATTTGTCTCTCCTCTTGCCTAGCCAGAGGCACAGGGCACAACACTAGACAGGGTGCCAATATATCATTAGGCACATGTTCTCACACACTCATACACTTACTCACACTAGAGGCACTTAGGGAAAGTAGGAAACTTAGGGAGGAAACTGGAGAACCAAGAGTACACCCACATGAACACGTGGAAGTCATGCAGACTCAACACAGAAAGGACCCAGACCACTCTACCTGGTGACTGAACCCAGGTCGTTCTCGCTCTGAGGTGACGGCACTACCCGTCCAGCCACCGTGTCACCCAATTTTAGATTTTGGGAGGACGTGAATGAGATTAAACTGGCTAATAACTACAGTCTAGTTCTGTGCTACATTCATGCAGGTCAGTAAGCTGTTGTCGCTGAACAACGAGGTGCTGCTATTTGGTGGATAACATTTGTTATGACTAATGTCAACGTTTGCCCAGAATCAATACACTTTGCCAAGAAGTCACACTTTTGAATAGGGTATGCAATTGAGAACTCACCTTACCGAAGGTGGGATATGAACCATAGTTGCTCAGCACTGTCCTGGCTCTAGCAAGACAAAGTTTCAGTTGCGTTTCGTTCACTTATGTGTATCCTTGGTACTGAAAGGCTAGATGTACAGCTTAGGTCCCAGGTTCAATCCCAGGGTGGAGGGGTCTAGGTTCTTTCTGTGTGGAGTCTGCATGTCCTCCCCGTGCCTGCGTGGGTTCACTCCAGGTACTCAGGTTTCCTCCCATAGTCCAAAGACATGCAGGTTAATTGGTGTCTTAGTGTGCGATTGTGTGCATGATTGTGTGCAGGAATGTGGTGACCTAGTGGATGAGGTACTGGACTATGGGCCAGAAATTCCAGGGTTCGAATCCCACCTCAACAATTGCCACAATTGGGTACCTGAGCAAGGACCCTAACCCACAATTGCTTGCATTGTAAGACGCTTTTGATAAAGGTGTCTGCTAAATGACATAAATGTAAATGTGTGTGTGCGACCTACGATGGACTGGCATCCCATCTAGGGTTTGTTCCTGCCCTTGCGCCCAGAATTGCCGGGTGGGCACCAGCTGGTCCACAGCTCCGTGTGTATTAAGCGGAAGATAATTAATGAATGAATTGAAAACCTTGAGATTATTTTAGAACAGCAGATAAGACTCTGAAATAAATAACTCCAGCTCACCAATTCCTGCAGAGGAGACTTTAGAGAGCACCTTGAGCAGCTACATCACTGTCTGCTCTGGGAATTGCACCCCCCCAATCAGAGAATATTCTGCAGAGAATAGTGAAGACTCTTGAGACCATTGGGATCATCCAACCATGGTCCTTGAGGAATTCAATTTTGTCCTATTGTATATACTGCTCCCAATAATTAGGATGAAATGTCCCCTAATTTGGGAGCGGCGTATGTGTATGTCTTAAAAATGTATTAAATCTTATTGAATCCAGTGTGAATCCAAGCATAGATTGTGCTCATATTTACCGGATCTCAACAACCTTGCCTTAAAGGACTGGTGCTGTGATTAAGAGGTGAAGTCAAACAAAGTATGAAGGCACAAATGACACGTGTTGGTAACATGTTGGATGTGGAGCTGATTTTCCTGCTATTACTAACAATCTCTTTTGGCACGCATATAAATACAACAACATACATTTTCATCGTTCCTTCTTCTTCACTTTTTTTTTACTTCACTTTAATGCGTGATTGCCCAGTAGCAGTTTTGTGTTTTTTAATAAGACAGCAATATGAATATAAGCTTTTCAACTTCTGCATCGTTGCACTTGAAAATTACTTACAAAACCAAAATAACATGTTAATTGATGTGGTTATTATCCTAAAACAAACTGCAGTGAAATGCGACTGGGACTTTGAAAGGATTGTCAAATAGCATTAATGGAGTAGCCAGCAGGAGGTGGATTACCAATGTGAATTATGTGACTGATAGGGCATTTCTCCTGGGCTAGAGAATTAAAGAAATAGCATTTTTCACTTGCCTAAAATGTAGCTGATTATAAAAGGAATTATCATGCTCACCCTAGAGAGTAGAGATGAAATCATAGGTACCTGGATGCGGATTGTTAGAGACTTGTACAGACCTCAGCAAACACACCTGAGATGAGATAAGAGATGAACGTTAAACGCAGTCTAGAGTTTGATCCGTAGAAAATCAAGCCATGGCAGAGGTACAGACTGGGCCAGGGTATACACAAAGTGAAAAAAAGGAAAGCCCAAGAGGGTTTAAAATAAACGTCATTAGAAACAGAAGCATGCTCAGAATCACAGGGATAAACCTTGAGAAGCAGTGAGAAGCAGTGCAGGTATAAATGCAGGGCTGAGCAACTAGGAGGATGAGAAGCAGGTGGTTAGTATGTTGGCGAATTTGAAAGCAGCAGTTCAGGGGCTCTGCTGGGAGTGTGAGCGCTCATAGGGTTCTGGGGGTTGGTGTCCAGGCTGCTTGATGACTGCCATCGGTGTGACAGACATGCCTGGTGTCCAATGTTTATTATTGGTCTTGTTCTGGAGCAAATATATCTCTAAGTAACGGATGCCTCTTCCATGCATTTTTCTGTAAATACAAAACCCTCATCTTCACCTTCATCGTTCAACACTAATCTTAAATTGGCTTCAGCTATGGATTCAGTAATGTCATGCATATTTCCTGATTTGCTTTCGGATATACTGTTTGACATTTTTTAGGCAAACAAGAAATCCTGCAGTAGGTGAAACAAAATTTAAAAAACTGTTCTAGAATAATAATAAGTCCACCACTAATGCTCTGCCATCATAGATTTGCTCAGTTGGGACTCTGGACCTAGAAGTTTTGAAGCTTCTTTGAAACAATAGTCTATTTAAAAAGTGCTATATAAATGTGCTGTCATTAATGTTCATTTACAAGTATACACACTCAGCCATTAACAATGTTACAACCATTCATGTGTGAGGTCTGCAATTACACTACAATAGGGAATAAAAACCTGTCTTATATAACTCTAATTCATGACTGAATAACAGAAAACAAGTACAAGCAAACGCTTGTGTTTCTGACAGAAAAGGGAATTGCAAAGAAAGGTAACGTGGACTGTGGTGGCCTAGTGATTAAGATACCACTGGACTATGGGCCAGAAGGTCCAGGGTTTGGAACCCAGCTGGGTTCCTAAGTAAACCCCTTAGCTCACAATTGCTTGGATTGTAAGATTGTATTAATTGTAAGTCACTCTGGCTAAGGGCGTCTCCTAAATTATGTAAAGTGTCACTCTGTACATTGTCATGTAATTCTAGACAAGCAAAAACTGACGTTAAAATACTATATTTAATCCATTTACCTTTTATGATTTACGTTTTATGACGACCACCGGTGCGCATACATGCACACACCTCGACACTCAAGACGTTCGCTCGGTCAGTATGGTCAGTTGGTAACGTCCTGGGGCTTATAGTGCCGACGGACGCGTACGTGGGAAACCCCCGAGGTATCTAATATTTTAGGGACACATTGAGGGTTTCCCTTTCTGTACTCGTGCGCTCCTCGCACGCCTGAGCTCACACTCAATCTGTCCGCGGCCCCTATTGAGTCTCACTTCCGCCGGCTGCGCATTTGAGACGCTTCACTTACTCGTGCTTCACGCGCGCCCGATCTCGTGCTCGCCTTTTGACGTTTCAGCGTCTTCTGCGATTTATTCGCGCCTGCGCTCTATACGCGCGCCCAAACTCATGCTTGCCCTCTGGCGTTCCAGAGTCCCTTCGTGCTTCACAATTTGTGAGACGTACCAAATTAGCATTTATCGTGCCCACCACACGTCTGTCCTTTTGCGCTACGGTGTACGGGGGGGCAACACAACAGCGCCTTTTTCCTTTTGCTTTTCATATGTTTGGGAGTTTTTGCTCTGCCCCTTTTTTCCCCCTTTTAGTTTGTTTCTATATTATTTCCCCATCATTATTATACGGCATGGGATTCCTCGACCCCCGCATACTTGAGTCTGACCACATATCATAACAGAAAGATTGGATTTGATAACAGCTTCTGTAATTTGAAAGATATTAACAAAAATGCAGTGTAGCTAAATGCTGGCAAGGGGCAGTCATTTTAGACAGCCAGCATCTCTCACCAGTTTATTTTTACATTTAGAAACTTATATCGATTGCAGCTGGTGCAATCTTACAATCATGACTTAAGAGCCTTGCTCAAGCACAAGCTTGGCAGAGGTGGGGTTTAGACCCTGGACCTTCAGGGCCAAGTATTTTAACCGCTGGTCCACTGTAGTCCCCTTAAACCATTCTACAGAGACAGACATACCCAAATCTCCTGCTGTGCTCTTGCAGACGGTCTTTGTAAAATGAGAAATCAGTGACATGTGAAAGTGACAGCACCAAGAAGAAGTGGAGGTTTAATCTGTTCCATGTTTGTTGGGAGCGAAGGCAGATGAATTTCTGCCTCTTGTATGTGTCTGGATGAACGAATCTATATGGATGAATAGGGAGCTTAGATTTTAAGCTCACCAGTTTCATGGATATGCAGAATAATAGCGTTTTCCAACAATAGCAAGTTCTTGTGGCTTTATTGGCGTTTTCCTGAATGCAAGTAATTACATTGATTTCAAAAACAGTAAAAAGAGGAAAAACTCTCTCTTGTTTCTGCCTCTGGCTGCCTGCTGCAATATTTTACTGGATGGAAATTATCCACCAGCACATGAAACATTAGCATGCCTTATCGCCTCATTGCTAACATTTTAATACACCTCTTCTCACGTCGCATAATAAAATGATATTACGCTATTTTCCTCAGTGTGATTATTAAATTCCTCCCTTGGTCCACAATGATGGTGAATACAGTATAATAATGAAAATGGAAACAGAGACAGAGTTCAGGTTCGACATGATAATGGATTTAGTGATACATAGATGATGTGGGAGAGGCCATGCTTTCTGAGATATGAGATACTAGTCATCTAATAAGCCCTTTTCACACTGCAATGTGCGGTTGGAAACACCATCTTCTTATTCTTCACTCTCTGGTCTGTCTCTTATTAGTCCTTTTCATTTTTCTTCTGCTTCATGGGTCATTCCCTATAAGAGACGAAAACCTGATTCTTTCTCAAAAGTTCTTCCACTGTGTTAAAGGTGCAAGGGTACGATGCTCATAATAACATTGACTTCAATTTGTGACAAACCACCATCTGTATTTGATTACAGAGCTGCTGAAGCATGCAATCATTAAATAAATTATTGACATTTGGCTTCAGCATTAAATACACATACAGTGCACTATGTCCAACAGAGTCTTAAGCTCTTTTAAAAACTACAGCTAGTAGTAAAACAGGCTTTACCAGTATTATTTTGTAACCTGCTCAAACTGATGGTCAGCATGACTTGCATGGGTCATTTCTGCCCTAATCATTTTTCTTCCCTAATTTGTCTCTCCTCTTGCCTTGCCAGAGGCACAGGGCACAACACTAGACAGGGTGCCAGTATATCATTAGGCACATGTACTCACACACTCATACACTTACTCACACTACTGGCACTTAGGGAAAGTAGGAAACTTAGGGAGGAAACTGGAGAACCAAGAGTACACCCACATGAACACGTGGAAGTCATGCAGACTCAACACAGAAAGGACCCAGACCACTCTACCTGGTGACTGAACCCAGGTCGTTCTCGCTCTGAGGTGACGGCACTACCCGTCGAGCCACCGTGTCACCCAATTTTAGATTTTGGGAGGACGTGAATGAGATGCAACGGTACAATGCGGATTGCTGTTTTTGCTTTAAGATATAATATATTTTCGATACAAAATGAGGAAATAAATTACATTTTAATTCCCCTTTTTATGTACAGATCAAGGGAACGGATGACTGGCACCTGAACTTTTCTTTAAAAAAAAAAACTACACTCTTAAGACTATCGAGGAATTCGTTGTGTATAGTGAAAATACTCACCAAATCAGTCCTTTGCAGTGCCACTTAACCTTCCTTCCTTTTTCATGTTGCTAGTCCATCCTGTGGCACCCAGGTCTTTAGGAACTGCTTCGTCCAACTGGCTATTACCTACAAGCTACAAGAGCAGGATTAATTAAATATAAAATAAATGAATTCATATACATCTTAGCTGACCAAGGTCATGCCAAAGTTCCCTCATCACATTTACTTGTGAGGTGTTTTCCTTGCCAACAGGTTAAATTACAACCATGTTGTTTTAGAAATCATTGTGATCATCAAATAAGAATAATGGACTGTAAACTAAGTAAATGTTAAACTGATCCAGGCTCGAGTCCATATGATCTTAGCATACACTTACTGCCAGTCATTAAACTAGAACTCGAGTTTATTTGAAAATAAATTTTCAGTAGTAAACAGTAGTTAGTAGTAATATTTCTTGGAAATTATGTTAGACCTCCTTATTATGATCATTAATGTTGCCCTTTTAGTGGCTGATAAAAGTGATGCGATCTTAATACTGAATTCTGTTCTGCAGAGAACAAACATTTTCAGCAATTATGCAAATGAACAATTTGACCTCAGGTAGTCTGAACACCTCAAAGGTAAGTAATTTCATGCTGAAAATAATAAAAGATGAAAAGATGAAATGATTAGAACTTAAAAGCACAGGTGAAGTGCATCTTCATGTGATGAAACAAATGGAAGGAAAAGACTGAAAGGGCAAAACATGATTTATCTTTAATACATGTATGTGACTTTCAATTTCCTTTTGCATTCCTGTCCTTTATGAGATGTCTGCCTGGTCTTATTTGGGAAACGAAACACTGTGTGATGGGGACGTTGGCTGGAAATCACTGCAAGCCCTGGCAATCACAGCTTGATGTTGGGCTGGTAATGGTACTGGTCATGTAAAAGTGCCTGAAGTTTCAGATGTGGCATCTTTAACGTTGTTTCAGTCTGACAGTTAACATGTTTGTTCATTATGTTTGAGTAATGACTTTTTGAAAATAGCGCAATAAAGTAAACACAATATGCGTTGGATCGTGGGATCCATGCTTTCATGTTCTTTAAGTCTAATTCTGACCCTCCCACCCAAAATTTGAACTTTTCAATTTTATGATAAACAATTTCTGAATTTTAGCCTCAGTTGCCTGTTCTGAGCAGACAGGAATGGCACTCGGTGTGGGCTTCTGCTGCTATAGCCCACGCGCCCCAAGGTGTGATGTGTTGCGCATTCAAAGATGCTATTCTACATACTTCGGTTGTAACAAGTGGTTATTTGAGTCAATGTTGCCTTTCTATTAGCTTGAACCAGTCTGGCCATTTTCTCTCATTCACCAAATAACTGCCCCTTTTTTCGGACCTTAGCGAAGACTGCACATGAAAATTTCTGTAGTAGTTGTCTGTCAGTCCAACCCATCTAGCACTGACAACCATTTTCAAAGTCAGTTAAACTGAACTTCAGCAGGTTATCTTGACCATGCCTAACGGCTCAATGAAGCGATCGAATAAAGAAGCAATGGATTTTATTCCATTAAACAGATCATCGGAAAAGCAAATGAAAAGTTGATGAAGAAAGATTTGATTACGCAAGTGTGATGCGTAATTATCCCCATACCACGCGTCGACACAGACTCAAAACCCACTGCAAGCCTTACCCAAGGTCACCTGGGCCTTTAGACCCCATTCCGTCTGTGTGGCTTAAAGGATCTGATTCTGTCAGAGTTTCATCCGTTCCCAAGTTCCACCTCACTGGGGGGCTTTCTGAGTCTCTGCGTTCCTCGGGACACGTGGGCAGATATCTCCCCCTGCTATAATGACATACAGATGGAATACAGTTGAGGTCTGCAGCACTTTCCGAAATAGTGTTCATGAACTCTGGACCTCTGCACATTTGCTTACAGAAAAAAAACTGTAGTCTATCTCCTTTCTCGCTTCACATCTTTACACCTTTCTCTCTCCAGGTGGCACAAGTGAAGAAACAGCAGCAGGCTGTGATGGACAAACTGCAGGATGAGTGCGTCACTCTCGAGCAGGAGCTCTTTGAAAATGGACTGGAGGTATTAATGCATCTGGTGCTGTTCATTGCTGCATATTTTGGCAGATTGTTATTTTACTCTGAGCTTCAGTAGAATTGTAACTAAATTAACATGTGTTCTATCTAAACGGGGCCTGAAGTTGTATTTAATGATTACAGACAACAGCCTGTAATTGTAGAACTACAAAGTCCTGTATGGTGGCTGGTAAACTAGATAAACTGATAAACTAGACCATGAGTGCAGAAACATGGATCAATAAACTTATCATTAGGTGAAAATCCATATAAAATATTTATAATTAGGATATTATAACCTTATGTGTACAGTATATACATACATAAAACTGCTAGACCTGTAATTAAGACCTTACCTTAAAAGATACGCTTGTTTTTTCTTACTATATTGCTCCCCTAAGATTTCACACAAATTTAAATACTGATCTTGAAATTGTACCATATAGCATTTTTTCACTAATAGCATAGCAGCTCAGATCACAGGCACCAGAAGTATTCCAGAATAGGGAACAGAATTGCTAAGTGTAGTAACAGATTTATGGATTCCACGAAATTATACAAAATTGTGTTTCCTGGATTTTCACTGTACTTTTGTAAAAATGGGATATTTCTCATGATATATACAGTCACTGATCACTTTACATGCCTGCAACTATCTCACATGGTCTGATTGCCAAATTAGTACTGTTTATTTCATATAAAAACAAGGCTTTAGACTCAGTTACATATGAATAAAAATTAAGCTAAGATTAAAGGGGCAGCACGGTGAATAGCACAGTCACCTAACAGGTAGAACGTCCTGGGTTCAGTCCACTGGCATTGAGGCATTAAGGAGTCTGAATGGGTTTACTCCAGGTACTCAGGTTTCCAAGGATGTATGTGCTCGATTTATTGGTGTCTCTAAAGCACCTCTAGTGTGTGTAGAGATGTGAATGTAGAGTAGAGTAGAGAGCTTGGTGGGCAGCACTGCTGTCTCACAGCAAGAAGGTCCCGGGTTCAGTCAGAGGGTGGAGTGGCCTGGGTCCTTTCTGGGCGTAGCCTGCATGTCCTCCCATGTTTCATGGATTCCATACCACAAACACACTAAATGTCCTGTTTGACAGCATGCCTGGCACATAAGATAGCAGTTTTCACATGGTATTTTCATAAAAGTACCTGATGAAATAAACACATTGAATTAAAGGTCTAAACAACACATGAGATAGGTACTGTTCTGGTTCTTCTTTTTTGTGTTCGGAGCACTACTCCGTTGCTTTCAGAGAAGTTGCAGTGAACTGAAGAGAATTGAATAAAAGGCTTTTATTCCCCAAGTATAATTTATACAAGGAATTGGCTCAGTGCCAGAAGGAACACAAAACAAGTCAATAGTGCTATAAAATGCTGTGCTGCGCCAAAACATAAGACCTGATGAAAATCATTTTCATTATTCAAAAGTAATAAATGCATTTTGTTAAAAGCTTTCATTGTCCACTCACAGTGTAGTGATTTTTTAATGGAGAAACATTTTTGAAGGGTCATGAAAATGTTAAAATTCACAGACCAAAGGTGAACACTGTCTATAGGGATGCCAGATATACACATACTGTATGCCTTTTCGATGCCAGGACTGGTACGAGCTGAGAGAAAGGCAACGGTATCTCAAAGAACCACTTGTTACAACCGAGCTATGCAGAAGAGCTTCTCTGAATGCGCAACACATCAAACCTTGAAGCACATGGGCTACAGCAGCCACAGACCACGCCGGGTGCCATCCTGTCAGCAAACAAAAGGCAATTGAGGCTGAACCTTCCAAATACTCTCACCAAAATTGGATAATAGAAGATTGGAAAAACGTAGCCTGGTCTGACGAACCTTGATTTCTGCTGCATTATTCGGATGGTAGGCTCCGAATATGGCATGAACATGAACATCATGAAATCATGACCAGTTTAAGCTGGCCTATGGTGATGTAATGGCATGGGAATAATTCTCTGCACACTATAGGCCCTTCAATGGCAAATGAGCATTGTTTAAACTCTGAGTATTGTTGCTGACCATGTTCATTCCTTTAAGACAACAGTGAACCATCTTCCAGCAGGATAACGTGCCATGTCACAAAGCTCAATCTGGTTATTTGAACATGACACTGAGTTCACTGTACATAAATAACCTCCCCAGATCTTAATCCTATAGAGCACCTCTTGGAGGTGGTGGAACGGGCGATTGACATCATGGATGTCCAGCTGACCAATCGACAGCAACTAATGTGCTGTAATGACAGAATGGACCAAAAACTCTGATGTTTCCAGCACCTTTTTGAATCTATGCCACTAGAATTAAAGCAGGTCCAACCCATTATTAGCAAGGTGTACCTTACAAACTGGCTCATGAGTACATACAAACTGCTGTACTGTGCCCTGCTGTAGGTCAGACTGGACACTGCTGCCATGGAGGAGTGTGTTGGTGTTCTGGAGAAGGTACCCGAGGAGATCCTGACTGCGCACTGCCCTTACCCTGAGACCAAATCATCCATTATCACTGCCTTTATCTCCCTATCTGAAAAATACTCAGAGCGCCTCCAAACTGCTCATAACAGGCTGCTGGGTCTTGACAGGTGACAAACACAATGACAAATACACAAACAAATGGGGGCAGGGTAAAGTTAAAAAAATGTGTGTTTGCATGATGTTTTTAGGAATACATTTTCTGTATTTTACCATTTCAGTTATATCTCTGCCAGAAGATATTTTCTTAGCGTTGGGCAAATTATACAAAATTGTGTTTCCTGGATTTTCACTGTTCTTTTGTAAAAATGGAATATTTCTCATGATATATCATTGATATAAGTCATTGATCACTTTTCATGCCTGCAACTATCTTACAAGGTCTGATTGACAAATTAGTACTGTTTATTTCATATAAAAAACAAGGCTTTAGACTCGTATGAATAAAGATTTAAGCACTGTCATAGAGAATAGCACCGGGGACGTCCTGGGGTCAGCTCACTGGCATTGAGGCATTGAGGAGTCTGAGTGGGTTTACTCCAGGTACTCAGGTTTCCAAGGATGTGGGGACGTGAAGGTGAATAAACGAACGATAACTTTAAAAGAAATGTGAATGTAAAACAGGGCAGCTTGGTGGGTGGCACCGCTGCCTCACAGAAACAAGGTCCCGGGTTCAATCAAAGGGTGGAGTGGCCTGGGTCCTTTCTGTGCGTAGCCTGCATGTCCTCCCCGTGTGTAACAGATTTCATGGATTCCATGCCACAAACACAGTAAATGTCCCTGTGCTGTTTGACAGCATGCCTGTCACATAAGATGTCCTCCCCGTGTCTGTGTGGGTTTACTCCGGGTACTCCGGTTTCCTGACATGCGTGTTAGGTTAATTGCTGTCTCTAAAGGTGGCCCTTAGTGTGCGATTGTGTGCATGACTGTGTGTGTGTGTGTGTGACCTACGATGGACTGGCTCCCAATCTAGGGTTGTTCCTGCCCTTGTGCCCAGAGTTGCCAGGTGGGCACCTGTGTGGATTAAGTGGCAGACAGTTAATGAATGAATGTAGATTGTGTTCTATGTAAGGATCTGGTATTGGACCTTTGCACTCTGAACACGTGTGCTAAACAGCATATGAGTCTGGTGCCTGGACTATTCCCACGGTGCCTACCAATGCAATGATTGTTATGCTTTCCCATTTCTGCTGTTTGCTATGTTGGCATGACTTTTGACAAACCCAAAGGAACCACCCAAGAGTCAATGAAATGTCTGTGTTATTCTGACATGTTTCTGGTCTGAGAAAATGAAAAACCTGTTTAAAATAATTCAGTTTGCCAGTTCATGAACTTTGTTGCGCCCTTTTGGGAAGACAGATTTGGAAAGGCCTGTTGCAGCTCCCTAAAGTCTGAGGCAATCAGAATGCTTAGCTCGGCCAACTTTATAACTCTTTCTATTCCAGACATAATTTAGCAACAAAGCTATTTAAGCGGATGAAGAGATTAAATAAACCACAAATCACAAAAAGTTAGGACAGTATGGAAATGCATACACAAATACACATTGTTTCTTACATTTAGTTTGACTCTTATTTCATTGTAAACGGTATGAGCTCGAGATATGTTACTTTTTTTCTGATCAGCTTCATTGTATTTGTTAATAAACACAATGGAACACTCTGGAACAGGTAATTATATGCAGGATTTGGTACAAAAGCAGCATCCAGGAAAGGCTGGATGTAGAACACCTAAGATTTTAAGTAATAATAATAGTAATAATAATAGTAATTTTATGGTAATAATAATAATAATATAATAAATATAAAATATGTAAAAATATATAAATATAAAATATACAAACAAGCGTATGGAATATGAACTGTACAATAATATCCATTACCTTCTACATAATCCATACGGGGTCGTGGCCCAGCCAATGCCACCCGGCAACTCTGGGCGCAAGGGCTGGAACAACCCTAGACGGGACGCCAACCCATCGTAGGGCATATACATACACCCAATCATGCACACAGTCACACGCTAACGACCACTTTTTAGAGACACCAATTAACCTAACACGCGTCTTTGGACTGTGGGATGAAACCGGAGTACCCAGAGTAAACCCACGCAGATACGCAGATACAGGGAGGACATGCAGACTCCAAACAGAAAGGATACAGACCGCTGCACCCTGAGATTGAACAATTATACAATTTTATAT
>JAUZST010005955.1:0-15190 GCA_034779995.1 Parotocinclus haroldoi
CACACACACACACACACACACACACACACACACACACACACACACACACACACACACACACACACACACACAAATCATATACAAAATTTCAAATGTGAAAAAAATATTCAGATGCACAATATGGATGCAAAAAAAAAATAAATGAAAAAATTCAAAAGGCTTTAAAAATTCTGATGAGATTTGCATCAATAATTAAGTTATTGAACTCATTGAACTAAACCAAACGTTTCATAAACATGTTCACCATCACTGACAATTCTGATACATGTTAAATACCACTTCATTTGGAACTACACTAGGAACTACTCATCTAAATATAAAATTATATATGTAAATATAAAATAAAGTCCGGTTCTGACTAGAGAACAAGCCACACAAATCTTCTACCTATAATGTTGAAATGGTATAAATTTGTACTTTCCAGGTGTACACCTACGTTCCAAAGCTAATACAAACGATCATGTCATAACCGTATCAGTGTCACCAAATAAAAATGACAACTTAAGTAGACGGTCATTATTTAAACGTTCATAAACGGACAGAGTAAATTGCGTGTAAAACCGACCTTCCCAAAAACTCTCCACCAGATCCACGAATGCCACGGAAACACCAGATTTGTTAGTAGAAAGGGCTTATGTTTATGAAGACCGATTGTTCGTAAATCAGCCAGTTCATCCTGTCGAAACAAGCGGGAAACTTTAATCCAAAACCATATCATTTGGTCAGAAGCCACTGTCATCGAGCCTTTTACAGACATACAAATGGGTAGCATTAGTGGTAAAATATCTGCAGCTTATTCCTGGTGGTGACAGAGATCTACATATAGACCTACAATATTGTTATTTGAAACCATTGTGAATTGGTACTGCTGAGGGAAAAATGCCCTCAGCTCGAGTACAGCATAAAGGCTCAGCTGTCACCGGAAGCGGCACTGCAGGTTCAATTTAAGTTACATTTTATATTTTATATACTTATAGCAAATATGTACTCATATTCAAGGTATGATCTTTGGTATATTATGTACTAGATTTGTAATTGTCTTCTCTCCCTGATGAAAGGCCATGACGGGCATCCATGCCCAGAGATGCTGCAGTTTTGAATGCTGGCATGCCTTCTTTGAGGTGTCTCTGGCCATTACCCTGCTGCACTAGGACTCCTACTCCGAAAAAAAGATCCAAACGAGAATTGTCATTAGCAACTTGAGCGACTGTTGCCGCCCATTGTATATTGTTTACCCACCATAAGAGAGAATAGTTTATCTACGGTACATTTCGTAATTATGACCATTTTAATAAGCTGAACACCAACACAGCACATTACAATCATTATCACGAAGGACGCACAGATACCATGTTTTGTGGTTGAATATTGCTACAAGGATAATAGCATTACAGTCCTTACAATGACTTTCAAAACTAATTTTGACAAAATGAATAGATAGATAAATGAACGCATAGTTTAACATACAGCCGTGCTTAACGTTCACAAACGCTACAGTTGCGCTGCCACCGCTTTTTCACCTACCTGCTCAACATTCCATTGGTACTGGGTGTCACGTATCGGAGTAATTCTACAAGTACGACCCGATACTGGTTTAGGTGAATCTCTACTCTCTACTGTAACAGGTATTTGAGAAAACTTGAGATTTAAATCCATTTAAAATGCCCACAGTGATGAAGTGTTTAGTTTCTTTGTATGAATCTGTAACTGGAGGTCAAAGCAGGGCAAAATCACATCCCGAGTTGAATTCGCAAGGCTGAATAACCGAAATTAAAAACGTCTACACGCACTATAAAATTAAACAGATAAGAATTCTCGCTGTCTTCTAGATTCAATGTTTGTCAGCAAACAAAATTGCAATTTACCAGTACATACTCATTGTTACATGGCAAACTTAATTGTACTTACTGTCTGAGAGAGGCAAAAGCTGTTCATGCACTGTCCATGCAAAGACTACATGGAGAGAAGCACCAAACAGTTTTAAAAGCCAGCGTGCTGCTTGAACTCTTCTTCATTACTATTTTATGGGGTGTAAAGAGCATGTTTAGGAACTCACCCTCTAGAGGTCTGTATATGTAAAAACACCCCCCAGGTGTGACGTACTCAAGTAAGTCAGGGTTTAGTAATCGTTTTATGGGTTTGGCCGCTATCCATTTTCCAATCAGACCCAGATTATGCTTAAAAGTGCTAAGTGATTATTTTATGGATTATGGAACCAAGCGTAGCAATAACGCACTGCGGCAGCTTGGCATAGGTGCGAATTTAACCCTTGAAATGCTGGTCCACATTCCAGTACTTCAAACTCCCACAGTCATTGATCATAAGTAATTCCACGCTCAGAGTGCTCCACCTTACTGGTATCTGTGCAGCAGTCAGTAGGACATGGAACCTGATGATAGTTCCTCTGGTGAGGAACTTAAAACTGTGCAACAAGGAGCCATTGTAAAGGAGCTGTGATACTAAATGTCTTCAAATCCGATCCAATATCCTAACAAAATGTTAATGATTTCTGGGAAAAGTCTTATCAGAGTATTATGTGGTAGCTCCATGCGATCTGCTAACATATGACGAGCTGAGAGTTTCTTAGTTGTGAAATAAAACTTCCTATGTCAATCATTCCCTGTTTCAATCATTAACGACTATTAACCAAGGATGGCACAGTGAGTTTGCACATTCCCCTCAAACCAAAGGGGTTTCCTCTGGGTACTCCGGGTTCCTCCTACATTCAAAAGGCTGGGTCAACCGGTGTCTCAAAAGTGGCCCCGTGTGAGTGAGTGTATATGTCTTGCTATTAACTGGCACCAGTGTCAAGGGTTGGCTCCCATTTTGTGTTTCTGTGCTCATGGTCCTGCGACCCTGAATTAGATTAAACCTATATAGAAAATGTATGAATCAACAAATGAATTAATGCAAAGGTGATTCCAGACTATTTGTCTAAATAACTATTTTAAATGAAATAAATTATTTCTAAAATGGACTATTTACTGACCTGGTTTTAGAGGTGCACAGCAGCATTTTACTGGGACACGTGCCCCAGTAAAATTATGGTCTGATGACACTACTGAATGAATGAATAATTGAATGACTGCAATTGTGCAAATTTCCAGGCACTAAATAAGTATGTCTGGGTTAAAAATACAGATTGGCTGTAACCAATCTGCAACCTGCTGAAATTGTGCCATATGAGATATTGTTGTATCAGTGTGAGCTGCTGCACTGTGGGACAGTTAAGGTACTGTGCTAATTGTAAGTCGCTCTGGATAAGGGCGTCTTCTAAATGCTGTAAATGTAAATGCACAATTATACAGGTACTTCAATTAAGAAAGACACAAAAATAGTGGATTCTCTATCAATCCTACACGACAGTTGAGAGAGATTTCTTTTTTTTTTTTAAATTAACTCTTTTTTAAGACTTCTAAAAACAGCTCTTTCTTTCTCATTGTGGATCACTGAGTGTAGACTGATGAGCAGAAATGGCCATTTTATCTATGTAAAATTAAAAGCACAACAACACAATGAACTCTAGGTTAAAGTACACTGCACAGAAAAAGTTACAGGAACACTGTTTAATCAGAGTATACAGTAGCATCAACTCAATTCAATAGCTGGGATATTGATCTGCTCAGTAAAGTGGGGGTGGGGGGTCGGGGGTCTTTAATCAGCTCTAGCTGCTTTGGTGCTAATGAAATGACGTGCACTTGACGCTAGAGGAGCAACCATGAGGCGACCTCCATAGCGGGCATGATTTAATACTTGGAGCTCATTGGCATTTTGTCCTTTCTCGTGTATTCTGGCTGATATTTCACTAGTTTTGCAATTGGCTAAGATCAGCGTCACTACTAGCACCACGCTCCATACCTGGACCATACGTAGTTAGCACAAGTATTGAAAACTCCTGCTGAAGGGCAAATCAATATGTGCCATCGACTGAATTTTTGATTTGGTTTAAACTGATACAATTGACTGGCACCCCCTGCTCACCTGACCTAAATCCAGTAGAACACCTTACTGGACATTATGTTTCGGTCCATCTGATGCTGCCAGGTTGTATTTCAGACTGTCCAGGACCTCAGTGATGCCCTGGTCCAGATCTGTGAGAAGATTCCCCGAGAAGACCATCCATCGTTTCATTGTGAATCCTCTGTAGACGCACTTTGTAGGTATAGAATAACTGATGACTGTTGTTACGCACAGGACCATATAGCAGATATCGTTTGAGTGACGGGCCATTCTCAGTACAGCAGTAATATGGTAGTTAGTGTGCAGGTATGAGCGTGTCAGATGCATTAGCATTTACTTCATTTTTAACACAATATACACTTACTAACCTCTAGTTATATCTAACAATGTGGCTAAGATAATGGGGTTCAATCTCACTGATGCCAGTTTTGCCTCCTGAGCATGGCCCATAATTTCTATAGCATTTTTCCAGTGCAGCATTGTCTCACAGTAGCTAATGTAAATACAATGTGTAAAACGGCACTTGAAGACAGCAAACGCTAAGGATTCAGTGACATCATAAGTTACTCTATATGAAATCTGGACAAGATTACATGGAGACCTTGCCAGCTTGATTATAAACTGTCAAAAGGAACATCCCAAATACTAATGCATTACTTCACTTTTCAGTCAAATTGTCATGCTTATTATATGATTGGTGTTTTGTTTTTAAAAAAAAAAACTATTGTATTACATTTTTAAAACTCGCAAAGAAGTTTGCCACCCACTGTATTTCACGATTACGATATTACGATTAGCATTTTCCAAACATCCACATAAGTTACAGTTTTTCAAAACGTCTTTAATAGAATGTTGCAATTAGTATGTGTAAGGAAGGGTGTGATCAAACAGATGGTGTCCTTAATCATTCGAGTATACGCAAGACACTTTAGAGGGCAAAACAACTTTTTGGCTCAGAAATCCATAGCACATTGAAGAAAAAACTTTGTTCGCCCTTAATTAAAACCCAAATGCTTTACGATACCCATAAAGTGAACACTGTAACATTTAATGGTAGTCGAAAACCTGTGCCATCTTGTATCATCGAAAATATCAATTTGATATGCATGTCATAATCTCTCATGTCCCAAAATATTTTAAGGGCATAAAACTGTCAGGGAGTTTTGTAGGTTTTAACCTCATTATGTAGGTTTTAACTTTCATATGTATGTGTGAGGACACGGGAACAAATCGATGTTTTAAAAGCCATTTTATTGCTATAGGCTTATGCTAACAGCTTTGTCAGAATGGAAGACATCTTTTGCAGTACCTTTTGCAAAGTGCCACTTTTAAAGTGATAATTTTCATTAAGCAAAATTTAAGAGCTATTTTGACAAGGCAGCTAATCACTGTAGTGCTTTACAATGATTTATACTCATTAACAAAAAAATAACGTACCCGGTTAGAAATGTCATATCGCTGCAAATTTGACACACCTATGTCTCAGGCAGAATATGTAAATGATATTAGACCCGGGGTCTTACCACAATTACGCATAAAAGGGCTTTCTCTATATAAAAAAAAAGCCACTTCCAGAAGAGCAGTGTTCCTGTAGAATTCTACGCTGGAGAATTAGTCTCGTCTTTCCTGAAGTATTTTTCGACTACCAGCGTTTGATAACGTGTTTTTAAGAAGAGCTGCTTTTTTACTGTCTTCCTTGGTACTGTTTCTTTCTCATTCTGTCTAGTCCACTACAGCATCCCATGGCGACTTGTGGATGTAACCCCTAGCTAGTCCTCTAATGGCCAGTTGGATAAGCAATATTATACTGTACATATTGGGTGGAGATCCAATATTTTGCGTTCTAAATTGTATTTCAATTACGAAATATATAATAATCATTAAATAAAATATAACCCCAAAACAGAAAAAATTGAGATGGTAAATGCAAATTAAACTTTTCATGTTTTGTCTGGTCAACTTCAATTCGTTCGGTTATAAATCTGCATTCCTGCAAGACGTTCCAAACTGGGACGGGCAATTTATGGCTAGAAGTGAGAAAAAAAACAAAAAAAAACGTAACGATCCAACAGGCGATTTCAACATTTGAGTCTTTGATCTCCAGTTTGTCAAAAAAAAAATGAATGAAATTTTATTAAAATGGTTAAAAATAATGGACCTCAAAGAATGTTTGGAAGGCATTTGCACATTTCTAACTCTACAGTGCTAAATAAATGTCTTGTGTAAAATAAATATAAGAAACGCTGAGCATTTTTAAATATAATATGGGAACGTTATTGGGACATTGCTAGTAGTAATAGGAGTAGTAAAAGACCTAGACGTATCGTTAAGTGATTGTTATTGTCTTTCTTGTCACTTTAGACAGACACACTTCTAACCCAGACATCCGGACTACATTTAATCTCTCTTTGTCCATATAAAGGATTTTGCCTGCATTGAAATGGGTCTAGAAACACTTTGCATTTCAATGAAACAGCTGTTCAGAAGCCATGCCTTGATGTGCAGTTTCAAAGTGATTAATGCGCTTCTGTATTTGCATCCCATTCTCTCATGCTTTTGACTGAAGATTTCTCTGTCCAACTGCTATCCTGCTTTTTTAATTAGCATTGTGTTGCATGTTTTAAAATGGTGTTAAAAGAATCTCTTGCTCTTTGGTTTTCAGAGGCAAACCCCCAGTGCTATTAGGCCTGTTTGAGATCTTTAAACACTTTTCTCCCACTATATTCCAGTGTAACTGTGCTAACACACTGCTGTGAAGAACAGGGTTAAGTGCTGTAAATATCGAATGCCTCAATGCTTACAAACACTTTTACTGACAAGATCTGCAGCATTAAAACTGGAATAGAACTGGAAACAGTGGAACATAAATGCCTTGCTTGCGTTTTGTTGGCCAACCAACAAAGCAACAACCTTGAACATAAAGCACCTGTTGGACTTAATACTCATAGTGACTCATTTCTAGAGTCACAGTCTGGAAATACAGTCAGGAAAGTAGGAGCCATGTTAACAGGACCTGGTGGCTCTTTGTTATAACTTCCTTTTGATTTCTCCCGTTAGAGGTTTACTACCGCGGATCACCACAAATTAGATTGGGCAAAGGTTTCAAACTGGAAGTTGACACAGGCCTCCCCATTGATGGCTTTGGGTCAGCACTAATAAAACACCCTTTTATTTCTATAAACCCAACACAACTTGACCATCAGGCTACACATTCCCATTTGCATCATTTAGCACACGTCTTTATCCAGAGTGACTTACAAAAGCAATACTTACTGTATATACACCCAGTACAATGAAATTACAATGAAATTACACTTCTTGCTAATTGCCTCTCATTTCTACCCGTTCTCTGTTCCATTTGCACGACAGCAGCTGAAACTGATTCACAATCAGTGTTGCTTCTTAACTGGACAAGTATGTTTGACTTGGAGTTACATTGTGTTGTTTAAGTGTTCCTTTTATTTTTTTGCACAGTGTATATATAAAGGTATTTTCACAAAAAACAGTGCATGCTATAAATAAATGCATCAGAGATGCAAATGAAATGACCAGTGGAACATAACTCTATTAGAGTGTGGATTGTAGATGGTTAAGTACTGTTACGGCCTTGTTTAGGGGAAAGCCATAAACTCTACTGTCAACTATGTATTCATAAATTTTTTTTTTTTTTAAACCAAGTTACGTGACTAATAGGGAGACGGGTAGCAAACGCAACAGATGCTGTTATTTGAAGAGTCAAATTAAGTAAATTTTCTAAAAATACTTTAATTTGACAACTAAATTCAAGACATTTCAGATATATATATATATATACACGTATACAAAAAAATGTTTAGAGCAAACATTCGAGGAAGAGATTTAATAATAAAAAAAAACCAAGCTCTCAAATCCATCAGTACACACTGCACTCGGTTTCAAAGTCCTTGCAGTTTGCTGTGTAAAGAAAATAATGATTTATTGAGCTGTGGTTCAAAATATGAAGCTGTGAATGTAATACTTTTAAGCATAAAATAAAATGATTAAAGTTGGATACCTGTCCTCCACTGATTTGTTTGATGGATAGTAGACCTTGAATGAAAAGCCACTTCGTGGAAAGGAGCCCTGTGTAAGTACAGCATTCAGTCATTCAGTCCCTTCGTATCAGGCTCCTTTATTAATCATCAATAGTTGAAATTAAACTAGGGCTAAATTCATCCATCATCCATCAGCATGAGTCCATTAAAAAGAAGAAACACAGAGTTTGGTACCGGATTGATGCACAAGCAGTCTGAGCTGGAGATACTGAAGGGGTCATATTTATCAGCGAAGATAATGACATCAGGTACAGGGTAGACGCGTAAAGCATAGTCGTATGCCCAGTACACAGGACTGACGTAAAGGGGAAGTGGAGTCAAGTGGGCCTGAGACAAGATGGTCTTCACAAACTGCAGGAAAAATTAAAGCGATTAAAAAGCACGCAGTACTGCGCTGTTTACATGCTGTTCTAAGCAGTACAGATTATTTTTCATATCCATCACTCATTTTGCTTCAACTGCAACATTTCACAACTGGAACAGATAGAGGTAATGATATTAGTTCTCCTTAGCACCTCCTTGTTTCCACAATCACTGTCCATTTTATCCGTCCGCTTATCATATAGAAGCAATTCTGTACTGTAGTCCATCTGTTTCTCTACGTACTTACTTAGACCTCCTTTCTCTGACACTGATCTGGTAATGGTGTGTTACTGTGGGTTGTGTTGGCATGGGTGGATCAGATATAGTAGTGCTGCTGGAGTTTAATGCTTATGCTGCTCAGCTGTTAACAGCCTGGAAGCCCTGTACATGCAGGAGAGTATGGTACCGTGCAATGGTTCTTCCCTTTTTCCTTTTGGTTGGGTGTTTTCACTGAGAACCATGGTGACTTGTTTGCACAAAATACCATACTGTAGAAATCACTAAAAACACAGGTGAGCGTTATTGTGAGACTGAATCGATGATGATGATCTGATGGCTAAAGTGAGTCATGTGACTCAACTCGTACAAGTGTGGCTGGACTCGTGCAATAATTGCTGAACAAGCGACCAATTTTTCTCCTCTGTGACGAGAACCAAATTTGACCAGTTCTGAGGGGGCCAAAAACCGAGGTACCACTGCTATACAATTCTGTTCTTCCGATTTTGTCAATACATCTTGCCAAATGCTCACGCAAAATCTGCAATAACAAACTGTACAAAGAAAACGGATATGCTGATACCCCTTAATTGGCAGGACAACATTTCCCTTGTCTTTAATAAGAAGGGCTAAAAAGATGCCAGGAGCCATATTCTGTCCTACTCTTGACTTCAAAAGTGCTTTCTCCATGCCAAAATAGTGTAGGTTTCCACTGGTTTGTTAGGATACATTCAATAGAAATGACACCATAACGCCATTATTCTGTGCTGCATACAGTGCAGTAAATAGAGAGTGCAAAAGTCATTTTAGATCCAGTCCTATTATACTTTCTCTTTTGGTTATGCAAAGGTAGCAGTGCTCAGCTCACAGGTCCTGGAGCTCAGTTTAAAGTGCTCTGGCACTTGTGTGTTAAGCATTTGTGTGTTAGAAGTCTGCTACTAATTATACTACAAACAGAATCAGCGTTAGATGTTATTATGTTTAAGGAAGGATGAAATCATTCTAAGTGAGTTAAGGTACTTCTATGCTGAGCAGAAGGGACTCACATGGTTAGGGATGTCAAGGTTGCTGCTGGGCAGTCTCACACAGTTTCTACACATTTTGTTGACCAGGTCCTCCCGGATCACCACTATTTCCTGACTGCAATACTGGATCCTGACACAAACAAAACAGCTTCAGGTTTGCATAAACACTCTTCTGAAATATTCAATCACAAGAGGTCGAGGCATAAATGGAGCACTTTATTACAATCCTGAATCAGCAAAAAGCTGTGAAAAGTTTATAAAAACACACTTCTTATATTTGCTTTGACTCTTATAATCAGACGGTATCTTAAATAAGCCAAAGTAAAATGAAACTGTTCATGTTTTGCCTGGTCAAATTTCAATACTTTTATTATAAATATCCTTTCCAACATTAAAGGCCTGCAACAAATTCCAAAAAAGGTTTCCAGCTGTTCCCAATGTTCATTCCTTCTCACAACACTTTTAAGACGTTTTGGCACACGGGATAGCAAGTGATTTCGTTTTTCGGTTCCCATTCTTCCTGCAAACACATCTTAAGATGAGCAAAAATACGGAGTCTTCATTGTTACAGTTTGCGTTTCTCCACTCGTTCTCTGTAGGGGTCAGAACTGCAGGTAGGCCAGTCCAGTACATGTACCATCTTCTTCTGCAGCCATTTCACTGTAATTTGTGCATGTCATTTTGCATTTTTAAAAATCGACACTCCTGGAAAAGTTGACATCTTGAAGGCAGCATTTGGTGCTCTAATATATCAGGGTACTTTTCTGCATTAATGATGCCATCAGATGAGTGTAAAGTCTTTGCCAAGGCCCTGACCCAACCCCATACCATGGCGGATCATTGCTTATTAATGCGTTTCTGCCAACAGTCTGGATTTATCCTTTTTGTCTTTGAACCGGAGCACAGTGTGCTTTTCTTCCAAGATCTGGAATACTTATTCTTGTGACCACAATACACGTTTCCACTGTGTGATTATCCATCCTAAATGCCTCCGTGCCAAGAGAAGTCGAAGCTGCTTCTGGACAGGGTTAACATGAGGTTTCTTTTTTGCACAGTAAAGTTGTAAGTGGCATTTGTGAATGTAACTCTAGTTACAAAGTTGTATTCTAGTGATTGATAAAGGTTTGCCCATGTAGTTCTACCAGCTACTGTTGAACAACGCTTATTGATGCAGTGTGGTCCGATAGGACCATGTTTAAGGAACATTTCAATAATCTTCTCACAGTTTTTTTTGGCAAACCAGAGACCTTTTGGCCATCTTTGCTTCTCAAAAGACTCAAACTTTCATGGATATTGTGTTGTACAAAATCATGATTACAAACATCTGTAGACATCACTTGTTTAAAATCACATTATTCTTTTGTTGTTTTACCTAAAACTAAAGTTCCCACTTTCTTGGAATTTGTTGCAGGCCTGAAATGCAGGAATTGATCTATACTGCTCACAAAAAGCAATAAAAAACTAATTAAATATCCCCTCATTTTTAATTTGTGAGCAGTGTATATTAACAATTAAGAAAAACTAGGCCAGACTTGATAGATTTGACCCATCATATTGGGTTTATACTGTCTGTAATGTACTAACAGTTAAAGCAAATGCATGGTGGTTTTTATTAGCATTTTCCATAATGTCCCAATTTCTCTGATTTGCAGGTGTAGGTTACAGTTAAAGATTCTTCCTATACATGTAATACCTGCATGGGTTTGTGGTGAAGACAGAGAAAGGAACACGCTGGCGAAATTCCTCTGTGATGTGCTCAGCCAGCGGAGGCCTAGACATGCAAATACAACACACAAATTAGCCTAGTAGACATACTTGGGAGTGTATAGCATAGATTCTGTGTTCCTGTATCCTGCTGTTATAAATGTGTTAAAGGAAAGCCAAATCTTAAATGGTTTTCTAATAGGTATTATACACCTAATGTGCATGGGCATCCAAAAATAACTTCTTAAAACTTTAGTATTGGTATGGAGGTTGTGTCCCCCTTCCAAAAATCTTTGTCCTTCAGTAAAGCCTTCTAACTATCTAGTTTCATTTGTTGGCCTAATTGCCAATACAGTAAGGTAAAAGAAAAACCTTACCTGGGTAAAATTGTGCTAGGTCCAGGGTCCTCTGGGCCCAGAACAAACACAAAGCGACTGCTGCAAGAGCAGAAAAAATTGCAGCGCATCACAAATAGGATCAAGTGTAATGTACAGTGATAAAACGTGTCTGTGAATCTTACTTGTTGTGAATGTTGGGATGTTCACAAATTAGATCGGCAAGAGCTTTTAATGAGTCTGAAATATAATATATCTAAATTAAGATCCTGCCATAAAGGCATGAAATAAATGACTGTCACAAAAGAGACAGAAAAAACAGAATCCAATTTATTCTCACCTTTAAGGGATTTCACCTGGTTTTTGCCATATGGAGCAGAAGAGAAGTTCCCACATAAGATGAAGCATGTAGGGGGCATCGCTGAATAGCCTGTAAACATCATAAATTATGTGCACATAAGGTATTAAGTGATCGATTTTCAGCATCCATGAATTGCATGTACATACTAAAAAATATAGAAACCGCTGCCATTAATGATTTTGCATAAACACAAGACTGAGTAAGTCCATTAAACCTGAAAACATGGTCTGGATCTTCTCTAGGACCTCCACATTGTCTAGCCACACGTCAGAAATGATAACAAACATGGCATCCTCATTCTCCTCCTCCAGCTGCTTCAGCTTGGCAGAGGCTTTAACCGCTGTGGTGGATGGACCACCAAAGAAGTTTATGTTACCATAATAAGCCCTGCACAGATCATTTGAAAGGATATCCATTAACACAGGTTTTTAGAATCTTACAAATGCATGTGCCGTGCATGTAGAAATGCACTGCCTGGCCAAAAAAAAACCTAAACAAATAAAAAACTGTAAATGTGGTCGTGGAAAAGATAATCTGTTTCAGAAGGGTCAAATTATGGGCATGCATCAAGCAGAGAAAACGTTGCTGAGTCTACAAATCGGGTTCAGAACTGCCCAACACATTATACAAAAGTGGATAGATAATGGGAAAACATCATCTTCAATAAAGGACTGTGGCCTGAAAAAATCTACAATGATTGAAAGGTTAAATCGTAGAAAAACAACAGTAGAACTCAGGGATATGTTTAAAAAAAAAGAATTAGAGCATTTCCAGATGCACTATGCAAAGGGGACTTTGAGACTGGGGATTAAGACTAAGCAGCCGTGCTGCCTTAAGAAAATCACGTGTCAGTGAGGCAAAGCGGCAAAAACAACGCAATGGAAGCGGGTCATGTGGTCTGTTGAGTCCATATTTAACCTGTTTCAGAGTGATGGATGCATCAGGGTAAGAGAGGCAGCCATCCAGAATACTGCAATGTTATGTGGCCAAAAAATGAGGTAATCTCTCAGAATATCATGAATGGCCAGGTAATTCTATCAATCGATATTTTCTTCCCTGAGGGCACTGGTTTTATATTCAAAAACGATAACACAAGGAGTCATCAGGCTCAAATGGTGAAAGAGTGGTTCTGCGAGCACGAGACAGCATTTTCAAACATTAATTGAGTCCAGTCACCTCAACCCCATTAAGAATCTTACTGATGTGCTGAAAAAGACTTGTGGTCCAAAACTCCCATCATCAATACAAGATCTTTGAGGGAAAAAGTAATGCAAGTCTGGACAGAAAGCTTGTGGAAATAGCCACAGTGAATGCGTGCTGTAATCAAAGCTAAAAGCGGATCCAATGAAATCCTAGAGTGTGACCATTTCTTGGCCAGGCAGTAGAAGTATGGCTTGGTTTGAAAGCTCACCTTGTTGTAGAAGAAGGTTCAACAGGAGGAAAGCCAAAGGCATTGACATGGAAAATGGAGTCCTCATACCATCCTATTGAAATCAACCCATAATGGAAAATAATGTTATTACCGGTACTATGAAATGCTACTGTCAAACTTTGCCTTATTACATAGTCCTACGTAATTTATAGTTGTGGATGATACAAGCTCAAAAAGGTACAACGTTCATCAAATGATTACTACTCAAGTCATTATTACTACTAAAAGTAATACATTATTACAATTACTACCAGCCAAAAATGCTCGAACTGAAAAATGTATCTCTGTTATCCATGCCGTGATACACTTTCACAAATCTGTGAAGATCAGGCTTTGATAGATTCCTGTTCTATACATACTGTAGAACAGTGTGCCCTTTGCGTCTGATTGTCCTACCATCGATTGAAAACACCTGGCACGAATCTGACCTTCAAAATACCTTCTTATTCTAGAGGTTCACATACTTTTTCCACTCACAGCATCATCTGTCTATATTTTGTCTCATTTCTCTAACCGTGTTATCTTGACCTGTTTTAGGTCTTGTGTTACAACCTGATGTTTTGTCTAATAATTAAATGACTTAGATGTGTTTACAAGACAGCACTCACCCTCAGCCAGAACAAAGCAGGACTCTGTGTAAAGGCCACTGTGGAACTGGTGAAAACTGGTTAAGGCAGTGATTATACTTTCATGGACCCAAACTGGTTGGTTGGTTAGTTAGTTAGTTAGTTAGTTAACCACTGCCTGGCTCTTTGTAACCTGAAAGTACTTCTTCCAAGTCCTGGGCATCTGCTCAGTTTTTATTTTTCTGCAAATGCCAATGTTTAATCTTTATGTTTTAAAAAAGCTAGGATGGCAGCTCAGTAATTATTGACATGACTAAGATATTACTAAATAGGAGCACAAAAATGTTGTTGTTAAATGCTAAGTAAATATAGTCATTAATTAAAGTTGAATTAGTTAAAAATCATCTTTGGACCATAATGTAAACATGTTTTACATTAAGTGTAAGTGTTTGGGCATTCTTAAGCAGTCATCATTTACAGTGTTTGAGAATAAAGTGACAGAAAAGTCATTCACAGAATGAACAAGGAGAAGCTTAGAGAGCACATATGAAATAAGACAAAAGTATCCCAATATACACCATATACAATAAAGTTCTGAAGTGGTTGAGCCACCATGAGATAATGGTCCTACATGTTTGAAATAATCTGGATCCTAAACAGCCTAAACGACTCGTCTTTACAACATAGCAAAAAAAGGATATTGCCTTTGAAAGATTTAACTGCACGGAACCAGTCAGATCTTCGAGGAAAAATTTACCCTGAGAGAGAAAACAAATTCATCACACTGACTTAAAACATACATGCCGTTTCATTACACTCATACAATTAACAGACTTATACCTTGCTAAACACCAAAAATCTGAGGTCATTACTAAAAATGCTGTTTGTTCTAACTATTGCATGCACTTAGGAATCTATAGGCATGAACTCTATAGGTTTTGTAAAACCTGAGGATTCATATAATCTGAGCATAACGCAGCATGTCTCGCATCTCGTTTTATTGTAAAGACTTTATCTACTATAGTCATTACTATCTAAGCAATAAAGTATAGCTACTATGCAATTCAATTTTCAATACTCAATTCAATTCAATTTTATTTATATAGCGCTTTTTACAACGTAGCATTGTCTCAAAGCAGCTTTACAGTAATACAA
>JAUZST010005956.1:0-15190 GCA_034779995.1 Parotocinclus haroldoi
GATACACCTTCAGGTTTTACTTAGCAGTTTGATAAGCTTAGACATATTATATTTTGAAAAAAAAAAAAAAATAAAAAATAAAAAAAAAAATATATATATATATATATATATATATATATATATTTACACCAAGCATATCAACTGATATATATATCAAAATATATACTGCTCCCAAAAAATTACAATAAAATATCTCGATAATCTTTGTGAGCAGTGTATATAAAAATCCACGTAGATCAGTAAATCATAACTAGTCACACACACAGTCACACTGGGCCAATTCAGAGTAATCCATTAGCCTCATATCACATAACACATATCCTTGTACTGTTGGAGGAAACTGGAATACCCAGAGTAACCCACTCTGGGTATTCTACCATTATGAACTCTGTCTTAATTCAGCTAATTTCACCTCTTTCAGTTAATTCCGTTTGCAGTATACATGTATACGCAGTTTACAAGTTATACTAATCTAGCTTCTAAACCACTGTTATTTTCTCTAGCATGCTGTTGGAGAGTATGTAACAGAGCTTTGGGAAAAAGACTGTACCTCAGCATAAAATAATTAATATGATCTTGTTTACCTAAATAGGTCAGTGCTTGGTTAACAACAGGAAATATGCCCACAGATGTTCACAGTGGGAGTGCTAGGTGAAACTGGGGTAGACAAACATGCATAGAGTTTTTGCCTAAATATATAGACTAATGACACAAACAACCAGCTGCCCAAAAATGCCCATAATTACAAATGTGTTTGTAACTGCATTCTGTTATATGCAAATATTACTGCTTATGCCTGCAATCAAGAGTTACTTGAAACTGTAGAACGGATCCTGCCTCTGTTTAGACTTGATGACAAAATTACAATCAGACATAAAAGTAGTGACTTCACTCAGATATAAAACACATTTATTAGCCTTTTTTAAAAATAGGTGCTAGATTGGCTTTCTTAGGGGTGACAAAAAGAAAAGCAAAAGTAAAAGGTCTGATTCTGATAGCAGTCTAGACAGCTGCCTAATATATATGTGTATAATGCCTTTTTGTTTAATCCACAATAAAAACATACAAACTGTATGGTTTAAGAGAAATCCTTGCTTGCTGAGGAGGGTATCATCTTGCCGACTGTAGAGGATCTTGTCTATTAAGAATTCAATCAATTCTAATCACTTTCTAGTTTCTAAAACAGATTAGTTATGCATAAAGAGGCTGTTTGATTGGCCCTGATTCAAAACTGTTACTAATTAAAAATCAATCTCGGGGCCATTAGCTCACGCTAGCATGTGCCAAGATAGTATTTTCAATACAGACACCATAATGAGTCTGGAACAGAATCGGGGGGGCTGCAAATAGGTGTTACATCATTGATAATCTGGCTCCCTGCTTAAGCTCAACTTTACAACTAATACCACTGCTGAATGTGTAGTCTGATTTAAGTGATCCACTTATCCTGAGTCGGAGAGCATTGAAATGAATGTGGCTGTTCATTGAATGCGAGGGGCTTCATAGATAACTATTAAAGGTGCATTTGTTGGCCAGGATGTGCGGGCCGTGGTGGCTGCGCAGGAGCAGGAAAGCATTAGTCTGCTTTAGGCCAAGTGCTACTGGATCTTTAGGTGATAAATGTTTGTGAACTCTCAGTTGCACCTGGGGACTAGCAGCACACAGGCTGACACTCTGGAACTTATTAAACTTGCACAGGCATATTTCACACAAGCCTAGGAAAAGATCCAGCCAATTATAAAGGTGGTGGCAGTGGCAGAGAGTACCAATTCAGCAAGCAGATATTCTCTGTGGGAGAGCTGATAATGCCATGCTTAAAGAAAGCCAGGAGTCTGTCAGAAGTGCAGTCTTTCTCTCTGATTTTGGGGTGTGTGAATTTTTAACTGAAGGTGTTCTTCTTGCATCTATGGATATTACACTGCTCACTGCTCATACCCCATAAAGAAATATCCCCTAATTTGTGTGAGCAGTGTATGTACAATATGTATTATTTGCACTAAATACTCCCCATTAGGTGTGTTTTGGGTCGTGCACGTGTATCACATATCTAAAATGTTCTGTATGTAATGACATGTTCAGTATGACATCTGTACTGTAAGCTCTTGCTCACATCTATGCATTATTCCCCATGGTTGAATTGTGGCTAATGTTGCATTAACTGCTGCCCTGCAACACTGGACAGACCGTAAAAGAAGCACTTTAGGATATTAGAATGATGGATTGAGGGGGAAGTGGCTCAGTGCTGGGCAATGGGTCATGATTGTAATTTTGCAACAGAGCTTGAAATACGGAAGTGCATCACAGTATATTGGGAAATATCATGCAATATGCTTTTCAACATACTGTACACACACAGACAGTGTGAGCCAGTGTGTCAAATATAAGATAATATATTATTAAATCATGATAAAGTTTGTTATTGTGATAGACGATATGCTTTTCAGAGTATATCGACAATACTGTCTCTGCTAACAGAACACTAAGCAACTGCATGTTTAATTATAACGAGTGTAATTAGTCACGTTTAATTGGAAGAAGTGTAGCAAATTCTGAATAGAAATCACTTTTTAAGTATGGGATACTACAATAGTAGTTTTTAAGAAAATATCAGCAATCATGTATTTTGTGTATTGTGATAAATACAGTGCATCGTGAAAATTAATTTCAATATTGTAATAAAATATTTGAACTATACTGCCGACCCCAAGTTTACACATGGTAATATGATTAATCTTGCTCTAAAGGCTACAATACAAATTAAACAATCATTACCTTGTAATGAAATACAGATACAGTTTAATTTGATGGTGTAGCTATATGTAGTATGCCATTCAGAACAAAATATAGCTAAATATATATTAATATATACTAATATATACTAATATAAATAAATATAAATATAATTGTCATTTCTTGTAATTAGTTGGTGGTCTGGAAAGCATGTTTAAATTAAATTCCCTATATGTTTAAGGGGGAATTCAGATAATGGGAGTTTGGCTAGTGTAACACTTCTCTGAGTGCAACCCATCTAGTAGCATGTTGGACCTACTTTAGTGTTTAAAACCCATAGAAGCTCATTGAGGTATGCTCCACTAGGTGTTGAAATTGTTTTGCTAAAGTATTGGTTGATGATGTCAGGATTGCTTCTCGCAGTGGGGGCAAATGACTGTAAATGGAGGTACTAACAGGCTCTGAAGACCCTGTTTCACCTTGTCCCCAAGATCTGGTGATTTTGAAGGTTAGTGTCCATTTGCATAGGGTAAACAGTTTCCATGAAGGCATGAACTTGGTAGGCCACAATGCTGTTACTGTCTGGTTGTCCATCAGAGGCCCGAAATACATTCCCACACTATTAATGCACCTCCAACAGATGGAACTGTTCTGGCACTGTACGTTAAACTGCATGCTATTGTAATCCATACATTCTTCAATTTATTTATAGTAGAATGTATTTTATTATAGATTTTATTTGATGTGCCTTCATTCTTCTTATTTACCCCCACCTAAGACAAATGATACTATCCAATACCTGTTTTCAAACTGTAGCTCATCCTGGACAGAAGTAACAAATTCTGCTTACATAAGTGTTTCTTTTACAACTACTCTAATCAAATAACTGTTTGAGGGAAAAATCAATCAAGCAAACAAAATAACACCAATAAATATACTGTGTATTGTAAAAGTAAAGGCCAATAGACTAAGAACATTAGTGGTAATGCTCGGTTGGAGCTTGTGTAGAATGATTCAAAATGCACCGGAATTATGACCCAAAACATATCAAAGCTTTGCAACAACTATTTGCAGACCAAAAAAGATCAAGGAGAGCTGTCCACGAAGAAGTTGAAGACAGAGAAAGCCAGACATTCAGTACTGTTAGAAGATGCTCTTTGGAATAATGTAAATGGATGACGAAATAACAAGGATCATTTAATTGAATGAAAACTTGTGGAGTTTATGCCTACTCAACTGCATGCTGACAGAGCGATAAAGGGGAACATGAAAGTTTAAGTCCTTTTTTTTAATAATGATTGAACTTTTCATTCAAGTTATGTTCATTATATGACTTTTGATCAAATATATGGCAATAAATTAACAGCACTAACAGCACCTCCACAATTGGTGTGAGTCGGATCCGCGTAATAGCTTCACTACAGTGTATCTAAATGACAATCTGAGAGGGAACCGGTATCATAGAGTCATTGCTACAATAGCTCCAAATGAAACTTTCTAGAAATTTATGAAAAAGCTTAAAAATGACTAGCATTTCATATCCTGTTCTGTATGGACCTATGAATTAAGGATGCACTATGGGAAATGTGACTGATGGCATATCTCAAGGAGAACCCAATGACAGGGCTATAGATGTATTTTCTAGTTGAGTGTAATTTTAGAGCTGCCATCGCAGCCCTCATGCATATTTCAGTATATATTTTGTATATTAGGAGCGGGTGTGCTTCAAAGACAGCGGCGAGGACGAATACAACATGCCTGTGAGAAATATGGGCTTGATTCCTCTATCTGACAGAGCATCTCAGTGTGACCGCAGATATGTCCAGGTTGACTTTTCATAGGAAGTAGAAGAACTCCATTGACTGCAGCAGGAGAGACAAACATGAGATGACATTGACCCTAGTGGCACAAGGGATATGACTACTATCACGCTCCAATTTTCACAGACTGGCCTCACCTTTGATTAATTAATGCACAAAGCAGGCTTGTGTCTACTATCATACATTTTCTCGGTCCCTCTTTTCTTGTGGATTGCTCTGGACAGTCTGCAGGTTGACTAAAGTGTGGTGGCATAGTGGCCAGAAAGAGAATGGTGAGATGAATGCTGATAGGAGTCACTGGTGCATCTGACTGCAGATATATCACCGCTGGGCCGTACGTTATCCCATATAATGCTTCAGTTTTCTCCGTCTGATTAAATCAAAGTTTATGAAGCTGTCATTGCCTTGCCCATGATGGTGCCATAATTTAACAGTAATGCCTGCATTTAGTGACATCAGCTCCTCCATTGTTCACCGTGGGTAGGATGAGATGAGTCAGTGCAGCCATTGCTTGGATGAGATCTTTCATTGAGCTCTGTCAGTGCAATGGTTTAACATGATTCTGAAACTATGAGACTCAGTAAATGTGCCCGTAGGAATACTGCTGCTAACTCGATAAGCCATGTACAACTGATATAGCAGGACAGCTTAAGGAGATGCACAGTGGAGCTCTGGAGATGTTTAATAAAACATGACTGATCTTTTTATAAGCTCTTTCCTGTTTTGGACCTGCTGGAATTTTGAATATGGTGGTATATTCTATGTGTAACAAAACAGAAATAAATCATTTTCTATTACACATAATACAAGAATGTTTGGCAACAAGAAACTGTTACTGTACTCCATTACCATGTACAGTGTGATTTTTTTACCTGTTGAATACTTACAGCGGTGGGACCTAATAGTACTCAGAGCTGGATCTGACAGTTAATTGGCTCACCTCAGTGGGTTTCCTTACATCCTTACATATTTTTTATTAACCTACAATGTTTGAGTAATAAATCTGCTGCCTGTGTGGATAAAATGTTTTCACCACTAGAGGTTTAATGTCCCAAATGAGCCTGTAACTGCTAACCTTTTTGAAAAAGAGCCGCAAAAAACAAAACAAACAAATCCATAAAGGTTTTCTATTTTTCATTGTATTTTATTAATCTCATTTGATTTAAGAATAAATCAGCTGCACTGGTAAAAAGGTTTTATCTAGTAAAGGATTTATGTCCATTTTCATGACATATTTGAAGTGTTAAGTCTTGTTTATTGACTAGTGAATATGTATTTGAAATCTGCTTAGTGTTGTGTGGTGTGTTTTGCTGTCCAATTTTGTGTTCAAGTCAGTTTCAATTCCCTTTCTTGGGTATTTCCTCAGATCTGTACAATATAAGCAATATAAAGTTTCTCTCTGGTATAGGTTATGCTATAAATCACTGTATCAAAAGATAATAATAAACTAGAGACTTGTGACACAGAAAGTATATCATTTTAATTACTACTGCACCAACAGTGTCCCTGTATAGCATAATAATTAAAATATCTTACATTTACATATAGTCTATATTTAGCAGAAAGACTTACAAGTGATACTCTCATACAGTCCAAGCAACTGTCGCTCAAGGACCAATAGCAGTAGCATTGGAGAGATTCAAACCCTGGACCATAACTGCTTCACCACCACAGTCTCCATTTTATAAATAAATTAATGTTGCCATTGCAATATTTACTTTTGTAAACCTCCCAAAAAAGTATGTTTACCTGCCATGGGTCCATTTGGAAATTAAAAAATAACATGGAAAACTTAAGCAGATTAACATGCTATTAGAGATGCAAACATTTTCAATGAAAAGTAAAATACAGGATTCAGGGCTTGTGGTTCTACAATAATCGGTCAAATGGTTTTATCGAGCAAAAAAGGTTTTGCTTTGAGTCTCGATAACAGATACTAATAAGTGTCAACAGTAGTTCTTTCTTCTTTCCCACTTACTTTTTCTAAAGTAAATTGTCCCCTAACATCAGGAACTTTTATCTTTGTCAGGGAAGCGTTTGCAAGCATTAATAAGATGATTAGCATTGATCATTTTTTTAATGATCACAGATACACTCGTGCTAATGCGTAACAGTAGACTATGGCCTAAGTGCATGATATTGTTCTTTTCAGGATTAGTGATGGATTGGGGATATTGTTAACGTTGACTATTATTGAGGAAGTAATGGTAATTTAGGAGAAAATATTGATGGTTCCAACTTATTCCAATAATGACTGTAGCTGACATCGGTGTCTGACTGTTCCACCTATACAAAATACCATATTCATACTGGCACAAATAGAAAGTATGACAATGATTGGCCTGGTCTTGTAATTTCCTGTTATTAAAATTATGGTGAGTTTTTTTCCCTAGTCTTAACATTTACTGATCCTCTGTTAATGTGTATCAGACATTATTCACCATATTAAGCACTCATTTATCTCAATTTGTCATGTGATAATTCGCAGTAGTGTTACATGCAGGTACGGCTTGCAGAAGTGGTTCAGTAGTTAAGGTTTAAAGACTATGCTTCTCAGAATGTTGTAAGTTTAAAACCAACCTGAAGTTGTAAATGTTGAATTCCACACTCAAGACCCTTAACCATCAACTAGTTATAATAAGGGTGTCTACAAAATGATGTGAATAGGCTTTTGTTTTAAAAAGTGGTTGTCTTTTTCCATTCTGTTTGATGGACATGCTAGGTCCAAAATAGCAAGACACCTTTGTAACTTCAAAATAAAGCAAACATTCAGTGAAGTCCGGGTTGGGTGTGTTCTGGGGTGTCTCGTAACTGTAAGGGAGTATCCACATTCCATTACTAACTGTCGCAGCTGTGTGTGTGTGTGTGTGTGTGTGTGTGTGTGTGTGTCTATGTGCAAACTGGTTTATTGCAGGTCTGCTGGTGCTTCACACTGGCGCCAGCCATCGCCTCATTCTTTCTCTCTTTTTCACTGCTTTTCTTTTTCACACACACACACACACACACACACACACACACACACACACACACACACACACACACACACACACACAGACTCCATACAGTAAGGACCCAGGTCGCCCCGTCCTGGGATTGAACCCTGGACTTGCTGCTGCAGGGCAGCGGTGCCGCCCGTAAACGAATAACACTTCAGTTCCAGAGCGCCAGGGTGAAGCTGGCCACGCCCGTGGGCACCGCCGGTAGGGACTCGAACCTCATCGTTGTTTGCGTTTTAGACCCCCCGTGCTACCTGACGGTCTGGATACGAGCGCGGGAATAAGACAGAAGACGGATTCGAGTCCCGACCAGGTCGAGCGTCACAGGCCGATAATTATTATTGAAAACAATTAGGCAAGCCTCCGACTTCTGAAGGTTTTCCATCGGCCTCCCGAACGTGACCCTCAGTGCTGCGTGTCACCGCGCCCGCTAAATAAACCCGATGCTCCGGGGTCGGCGTTAATGACACCAGCTCTAATGAGATTAAAAGTTCACGAGTCCCATAACGGTAAATGGAGTCGCGTCCCACCCGGTAATTATCCTCAGCGGACCGTAACAGCCTCGTAATGGATGGGACGTACGGTAAATATCGCCCGGGGACGCATTATTATTAAACGCTTCTGTCTGATGACTTTAATTAGCTCATCGCTTTCCGGCGCCGGGCGCTGGCGGAGGACAGAGTCGTCCATCAGGACGGAGGGTATCCAACGGGAGACGGGAGCGGCCGGGAGATTAACCGGTGACGTTCTCGTTCCTGATCGGCTCTCGGCTCCGGTAAGCTGAGGTCGAAATCGAATCGCGGACAGACGGATAAACGGGTAGGCCGGCGCGCGGCCGAATCGTTCTCCTTCGTCTCCGAGGCCCGCCCCCGAGGGCTCGTGAATCAAAAGCGGCGAATTAGTTCTTTGTTCTTCTTCATTAGCGTGATTCTCCGAGACAGAGACAGATTTCCATGCGAGGCCCAGAAAGCGCCGTATCGATTGCTCGGGCCTCTGCCGCGCTGATGTAGCACGGAGCGCAGTTTAGTCTAACGCTAACGCGGAGGGAAAAAAAACTAAACGTAGACGCTAGACGCATATTTCGGTGTCTGGATTTTAATCTTTGCGTCTGTATCTCCCCCACTGCTATCATCCAGGGAAGTGTTTCCAGGAATCTGTCTGTCTGTACGTCTCTCTCTGTCCCTTATCTCTAGATACTCCAGTCCCCTTGGCCGAGGAAGGGGATTTCCTAAATCTGTACCCAAATTTAGGGTACAGACCGTTTTCCAGTCCAACCTCTCATCATGGGGCACCGGAGCACAAAAAGAGGCACCTAGCGCCATGGTGCCCAGTCCAGGGTCACAGACAAGGGGGGACCATATTGGGGAGCGGGTCAACGACAGGTCCAGGCGTAACTGTGTTCTCAGAGCTGATTCCTATTTGGTCTCCGGGTTGCCAGGTTTGATTTGTTTGAGTTTGGGCTGGTTATCCTGGCGCAGTATGAGAAGACCCGGACAGGCTCTAACACTCTCGACCTGCGGCGTCGTTAACGAGAAGGTATCTGCCGTCGCCGGCGTGTAGGGTTCGGGCAAACCCAATTCACTCATAAAATCAATTTGTCCGAGGCAGATCCTCTCCAAACGAACTCTTCTCTCAAGCCGGGCCGTTTAGCGGGCGCTAAATCAACTGACAGACGATTTAAAAGCCTCCCAAAACAGAGAGTCGCACGTCCGAGTCCATCCTCCATCCTCCATCCTCCATCCTCACCGTGAGCTCGTTTAAAGGAAATAAGAGTCAGTCACGCGGCTCAGAGCTCCGTCCTGCAGAGGCACGATAATGAAACCTCCACTTTCATCGCTCACAGACAAAACCAGTTCGAGCCTGGCGATTTCGATCTGTACACTAATGTTTACTCCCGCGTTATTAATTCATCAAACACACTTAGCACACGCGGCACCCAAGGCCAAAACATCACTCGCTCGCTTTGATTCGGTTTAATTCGGTTCGGTTTGGAGACACGGGAGCCTCTAATCAGCAGCACTGGATGCAAGGCGGGACCTACTGCATCGTATGGTGCGAAAGTTTTAAGACACCGTTAGAGCACCAATGCATCTTGGTAACCCCGCATTTTTTGGCCTTTTCACCCTGTTTGTGAGTCAAATTGCATTTTTAATAAGTGACTCCTACTGCTCAGAGGACGAGGGTGAAGAGCATTTTCGGGACATGTCCAGCTTGTTCCTGACATGACTGCCTGTGTCTGAGGGAGTGGGGGCTGGTACGGAGATCATCGGTGTCCCGTTCAGGCCAGGCTTACACCCACACCCCGTATTTAATCCTAACGTCGTTTCATTCTCGCACTCCATCGTTTGGGGTCTTGCAGCTACAGAGAGTCGCGAGCCGACCTGAGCAAACCCAGGCTGGCAGTGGCAAGGGAAAACTCCCTAGTCGTGCTGGGGAAGGGAGGTCCAAGCAGAGCGCTGTTAACGGCAACGTGGTTCGGCTTAAGCTGTTTGATAAAGGTTATTATTTTGTTCAAACAAATTTAGTTTGGTTTGGAAACGCCTGCGTTTAGGAGAGAATTATTTCCTGTAAAAGACATACAAAGTCTCTGGGAGGTCATGAATAATACATTATATATTTCTCTATTCGCTATGGGGAGAACACACACACACACACACACACACACACACACACACACGGTGAGCATCTGACAGGTTCGGGTTCTTTTTTCTCAGCATAGATGACGCAGAAGCACAGGACCCCCGAGCTGTTCTCACTCTGGCGCTTGGTTCTCTAACCGAGTGGAACTTTATAGTTTCTGAAGTCTGAACCCAAACACGTCGCCTCTTCTCCCCTGACAAACACTCTTACTGGATTTTTTATTTCTCCCAGAAGCCTGTTCCCTTCAAAGCCATGTCTCTAACTGACACAGGAAGCCAATGTACCGCTGTGCCTCAATCAACGTCCACGCTACGTTCTAACAAAGTGTGATCCTGACCCATCTTTTGGTCTGAGCAGCAGATACAGAAAAGCTTTATGGGATACTGTAGTGGAGCGGATTGGTTCATATTTCTGAGCTCTGGTCCATCTCTGTGCTCACTGCCTCATATTTCTTCTCTCTGGTCCATCTCTGTGCTCACTGGCTCATATTTCTGAGCTCTGGTCCATCTCTGTGCTCACTGGCTCATATTTCTTCTCTCTGGTCCATCTCTGTGCTCACTGGCTCATATTTCTGAGCTCTGGTGCGTCTCTGTGCTCACTGGTTCATATTTCTTCTCTCTGGTCCATCTCTGTCTAATGCCTCTGTCTCTGCCTAATTCTGAGTAAATACAAACATCTCCACAGGGATATCAGACTGCTCCAGGTTTGGACCTGGGCTCCAGCCTGTGTGGAGTTTGGTATGTTTTCCTCATGCCTGTGCTGGACCAGGTTGCTGCGTCCCTACAGATGGACCAGATGGGTGACCAGGGGAGCACGACCAATGGTTTCCAGTCCTGTTCCGTGAAGCTCCAGTCTCCTGCAAGCTCCTTTCCTCCAATCCAATTAATCTTCTCATTAGCGTGCTTGCTCCGATGAGACACATGGCTGTGTTAGAACATAAAACAGCTCATAAACTGTCCAGGAGTTTAGAACCGTCGAGATGGAACTCTAAGGGTGAGATCATTAGCCTTCTGTACAGGGAACTCACTGATTTATGGCTTCGTAGCTCCTTTGAACCGGTGTTCATAAAAGACCTTAAAGATCTTGACTGTGGAGGCTAAAGTACCATAACGGACTGTGGACCAGAAGGTCCAAGCCTCAGCAACGGCAAGCTGGCACGGTGTGCTAAATGTCGTTTGGCAAAGGGGGAAAAAAAAAAGAAAAAAGCTAGGACACCCCGATGCACACTCAACGACTACAAAGCGTTCGAATCGAGGCAGGGTCCAACCTAAAAACACGACGTGGGTTAAAAATGATTGAACAAGCTACAAAAGACAAAACACAGACACCACCGGGATACGAAGATTGGAACGAACGTCGGCCAGGTAGCATCACAAACACACACTCAGAACATCACAAAATCCACTTCAGGTGGTTCGGAGAAGGGTTTTGTGCAGCTGATCCAGAGCCACAAAGATATGTTTAGACCTGCAGCGCCAGGATTCCTCTCGCATATCGAGTCCACTCACATATCGCATCGCCATGGAAACGAGTACACACACACACACACACACACACACACACAACACACGCTGCATAATGCATTGCATAACTACGACTCATGTAATCAGTTCCAAGTGAACTTGTCATCCTTTTGGTATCCGCGGTCGATACAGGTGCATGCTTTTGTGTCTGTCTGTGTGTGTGTCTGTCTGTGTGTGTTTGCGTTGCACCCGAGAGCGAGCAGCGCGGAGGGTGCGAGAAAGACGTGAGCAAAGTCTTAATCAGACACACACACACACACTCGCGCTCAGAAAGTCTCAGTAAAACAGGTGGCCCTATAATGACAGTGTGGAATGACTGGTACGCAGCTCGCCAAAAGTACGCGGACACCTAAACCCTCAGACACACGTGCTTGTGTTTATATGGAGCTCGTGCCCCTGCCCCCCTGCTGCTGGGCCAGATCGAACTCAAGTGTATTTTCAACTTGTCATAAAGGTACCAGACGGGGCTACGCTCATGGTTCCGTGCAGGCAAGTCCGTCAATCGAGCGTACGACCTTGTGAACTTCACGGCGAAACAAGGAGTCTAAAGAGTCCGGCAGTATCGCCTGCACGCCCTTCACTCTGCCACCGCACAGGTTTCCAACATACGTGCTGCCACTGTGACGTGAAAACATGTTCAAATGTGAAAGGCTCGGCCATGGAACCCCGGATTGTCGAGTAAAAACAAAAATATAATCTGCGCTCGCTTGCAACCACCACCACGACGATGCCAAATTTAGGTACAAGCCTAAACACCTTTAGTCCAGTTTACCTTTTAAATCTATTACAAGTAAAAAAGTAACGACCAAGGAAACAACTTTCTCTCAATTGGTGCTGATCGACCTGTGATCATTTCCTCTTGAATCACAGGTTCATCACTTCAGCAGTTAAGATCGAATTATGATCCGTTGTTAAATGAGAGTTTTCTTTAGTTTTCCTGGGTCACCGTTTTACATCTGTGTTACGAGGTTTTTTTTTTTTTTACCGTTTCCGGCCAGCAGGTGTCGCCACGGTGTGGAGCTTTTCGAAACAATCACGCGAACTCACTGGCTTAGCTGATTCAGAACTTCAGAAAGTTTGGTTTCGACCATTGCTTGGCGGACGCAGGGATTGTTTGTTGTACATTTTATAGGAGTGGTTAACATTTCGATGCAAAAAGAAATCCCAAAGTAACACTCTTTTCATGAAGCAGACAAGGTATATTTATTGAGTTTTTAGGGTTTTCTGAGACAGTTACACGACTCTGGCCAGTAGATGTCGCTAAATCCTGTTTCGAGTCGATTGATTCCTGATTCAGGTTCATCATTTTCAGCAGTAGAGATTAGTTCTGATCAGCAGGAACTGTAGAGAAGTTTGGTTTTTCCTATGTCGCACCGCTGTACTACACGAAACCACGATGAACTTCTTGCCCGTTCACATTCCCGCCACTCCAAACATGTCTTTATCAAACACCCTCACAGCTCTGGTCAAGCGTTTGGCTCAGGTCCGTCCGAAAACATCATTTTCTCCTCCAAACGAATCCTCCAGCAGGAAGGCTGGCAAAGTTTTGCCTGATCCAGAGAGCACCTTTTTTTTTTTTTTTTTTTAAGAAAATAGGTCCAAAACCTTCTCCAGACGTTTACAGAGTAAACAGGAGAGTGAATTTTGGGGTAGATTAAATGTAAACAAAACTTGCGCTTACTTATTTTAAAAGTGTATTAAGTCCCTTCAAGCATGGGTGGCTGCCGGGATTGGTATAGCATAACAGGAAATGAATTAGCGGGTGGGTGGGTGGGTGGGTATTGGGGGGGGGGTGGTTTGCAGATTGCTGAACTTGGGCAGTGGAACGAATAATGATGAGGCGCGACCAGGACTGACTCAAATCGCTCCTGTTGGAAGTTTAATAGATTTTCACCGGGAACAGGGGAGCGTGGAATGACGTCACGCTTCAGCCTGTCCAATACCCGCTGCCCTACATGTGCTTAAATTTGATAGGTATTGGGTGTGGGGTGAAAAACTAAAGGGATATCAGCCCGTCCTGTTCCAAACACCAGCGATGAAACATGAATGCTTCGATATACGTTACTCCGATTTAAATTTCTCCATGTGGGCAATAGCAACTTTATGTTGTTGTTTTTTTATTTTTTTCGGAGAAGAAGCGACAGGCTTTGGCAATACGACAGGTGCGAATACGCCCCCGTCTCGAGCGTCAGCTTCTGCTACAAAAGGTGTCGTGGGATTCGACTGCGGCAGGAAGAGTCGCTGACAGCCCGGTTCTTTAATTTGTCAAAAGCTTTGAATTTAGAGCCGCGCGGCAACCAAGCCGCACCCATGAATTACCCGTCTGAAAAAGGTGACAGAACATGAGCGTGACTGGCTGCCGATTTGCGCTTTAAACACAGAGCGACAAACCTCATCGTTGTTATTTATGCCTCGTTGTTATTTTCGTAGCTGTGTGCGGCAACTGACCTTGTGCATGCCTTTGAATGAAACGAAGCATGTACTTTACAAAGTACAGTAAAATAGAAAATAGAAAAGGGCTGGCGCTGATACCCTCACAGCTTCAAATTCAGTTTGCTTTGGAGCTTTTCAGGTTTGCCCGAGGCAGCGGAGTAAATCTGGCCAGCAGATGCCGCTAAGGTGCAACCTCACCCAAAACGAAACCGGGAAAATGTAGGGACGCTTCGTTTGTAAATCCTTTGGCCACAATTTATATTCATATGTTGCCCTCGGAAACGCAAGCCAACGTCTTTTTTTTATCAACCAGGCACGTTTTTCTGGCCAGCAGATGTCACTATTCTGAGTGATTTGAAACACTGAATCACTCTTGCATCACAACTGAGCCCTGAACGTTACCAAAACATAAGTGGAGAGCGCAGGTAGAGGCAAGAAGCCGTCCAGAACTCCATCTGCTCCCGTTTAGCAGAGAAATCGTTCAGATAGTGGGTTCCATCTAAGCAGAAATTTGGAAAATGAGAGCAGGGTATGAAGTCTCTACACAGAATGGTGAGCTGCCTTTGTGCCTGCAGTTCCCAAAATAAAGCTCAGTCAGTCCGCGCGCACACACACACACACACACACACACACACACACACTACCATGAGCTCCCATAAGTAAACAAAAAAATCTCACTTGCTGCTGCCAAGACTAGAAATACTACAGAATAGCTGCTTTGTCTCATTTAGGTGGCTCCTGATGAGCCCTTAGTCACCCCGGTCGGCTTTGCGGCCCCTTCGAGCCCTCAATCATGGACAGTGGTTACTCTGCCCCTCCCTCAGCCATTCTATTGTGTCCTAGTGCAGCGACCTTTCAGCGTTAAACGGTTGTGGCCCAAATTTCATCAAAGCTTAAAACCTGCAGACTTGTAAGGAAGGATAAAGAGAGCTGGGTAGAAGTATGAACACACACACACACACACACACACACACTCACACACACACACACACACACACACACACACACACACACTCACACACACACACACACACACACACACACACAC
>JAUZST010005957.1:0-15189 GCA_034779995.1 Parotocinclus haroldoi
TCTCTCTCTCGCTCTCTCTCTCTCTCTCTCTCTCTCTGTCTCTCTCTCTCTCTCTCTCTTTCTCTCTCCCTCTTTCTCTCTCTCTTTTTCTTTCTTTCCCTCTTTCTTTCTGTCTTTGCCCCCCCTTTCTCTTTCTTTTTTCCTGACTTTATTTCTGTCCTTTTTTATTGGCTGGATTATTTGTAATAAGCTAGGCTGTGCAGGTTGGTGCGCCACTGTTTCAACAGTGTTATCAGCTGATTCTCTAAGGTATCAAGAAAAGCCAAGGGAAATACCTTACCCAACATCAAGTTAGCCACTCGTGAAATTAATTTTTCTCAGTAGGAATCAGCAAAAGCTTTCAAATAATAGGTGAAGTAAGGTGAAATAAGTGAAAAAATGAAGGGATGATAATGGAAAGAAATTATTCAAATGTATTACTGCAGGTTCCCATTGTATCTTAGACCACTTCTGATTGTTTTAAACTGCACTTCAGAGCATAAACTGTCTTACAGTTTCTCTTAATTGCTAAAACACAAAATTCTGTTGTCTGAACCAAATTCTCAGTGCCCTAAACCCATTTATTGAAATTGTTACATATTTGCCAGAACCATAAGCACATTTCACCTAGTTAGTCACAATTTTCAAATGTATTTTCACCCACTAAAACACATTTTGCACTGTGATGCACTTGGGTTGCAAAATGTTAAGAGCAGGTAGCAAAAGTGAAACTCTAATAAAGCACAGGTGTCATAACTTAAACACAGCCACACTAAATTGATCACACATGTGACAAATGATGTGAAGAAACCAATATAAGCCAGTACAAGGAGGTCCAGTCGTAGAAGTTTCACTATGGATAGAAACAGTCAGAGAGGCAGAGTAAGGGTAAGAGGTGCAAGAGGAGGGACGAGACAAAGAACGATAATTTCCGATGAAATACAGGCAGCCATCATTGACCATGATCTTGTCCATGGATTGACTATGAGGGAAGCAGGACTTAGAGTTTAGCCCAACCTAAGTAGATTCACCGTGTCCACCATAGTCCCCTTTCCTCAACCCAACAGTGGAGTTCTTCTCTTCATGGTGTTGGAAGGTTTATGACCGGCAACCCTACACCAGGGAAAATCTATTACATCCACAAATATGTTATATTGTTATGACGTAGGTGTGGATGCATGCCAAGCATGGATCCGGCATACTAGGAGTTCTTTCCCACACTGCCTGGCCAGGGAGAATGCGGCCTGTGATGTAGATGAAGTCCTGTGGCCTGACCCAGCACGTCGACATGATGCTGCAGTAAAGTAGATACTGTATGCACTTCTGTTATAATGCATTTCTTTGTGGTTAAATATCTTCATAGTTTGGTTTTGCAGGAAGAGTCAGAGTTTTTGTGAATTGGGTTTTGTGTTTGCAGTTTGGAGAAATGGATGCATGGTTTCAGGAATTGTGTCTTGGCAACTGAGAAAAACTGTAAGTTCAGGCTGAACGACGCATCAGTTTGTTGTAATGTCAGATGTTGGATGGATTGTAAAGATGTGACGCTTGGGAGTAAAATGGGAATTTGAGGTCTCACAGTTGGTATAGACACAATGCATTTGTGACCCGTCAAGTCTAATGCATTCTATATGCCATGATATTTTTCTAGTGTTATGAGATTACAGTTAATTAGATCCCATTATCGATAAGCTGGAGACATAAAACATTGCATTCTTTCTTCCTAGACTTATTTGGAGTCATTAGATGTGCAACATACAGTTTATTATATCTATGTCCATAAACATTGTGTGTGAAAGAAAAAGAGGAAAAGGTAGGTTGGATCTTGGACTTCCTGATGATTTCACTCTATCTCTTGTGGTCGCTACATCCCCAATTTGTCATTTTCTTTATATTCACATTCTCCTTCTCTCTTGTACACTGGCTTTTCTATGTTTCATCTCCCTCTCTTTCTGCTAACTTTGTGATATTTGATGTGTGAGTTGCAATTTAGTGGCTTTCGACTGCTGGTTGTTTGTGACTCTGGCCATGATGGATGGAGGAAGACCGTAATCTCCCTAGGCCATGTCTACAGCTCTATCTTAACCAAACATCCCCCATCCGTTTTTGCTGCAGGGCAGTGAGGGAACACAGCAGACATTATTTATGACTGCCCTGTGTTTTTCTCCTAAATAACACAACTTGTACCAATCACCAGAATCACTGTTAGAACTACAGAGTACAAGCATCCCAGGGTGACAAGAAAGACTTTACTTAGTGACTTTGATATAAGGGAAATAGGGATTGCACCTTCTTAAATAAATGAAATTTTATTCTCAAGTTGTTCTTGATTGTTTACACACATTTTCTGAAAGCATGCCTCATACTCTCAAAACTCTACACACAAATCAAAAAACACACACACAATGGGCAAACCACCTCAATTCTCCAAAAAAATGAAACTTTACATTCAAAACAATGTTATCTCTTCTCAAAATGGTATTTTGTTTTCAGATGACACACAAACCATTATATGAATACACATTTATAAGAACCAGTTGAACACTGATGTGCTCAATTTAAAACACTATGATGAATGGAAAACACTTCATCTCCATTAATCATAATGACTTAGGCCTTTTTTGTTCAGTGTTACACTTACTACAGACAGTACAAACATATGTGTGTTGTAAAATATTTTAGAATATTGTTTTTATACACAAAAACAATGTACACAGTGTACATCCCAACCAACACAAAGTTGCACATACAGAGCACATACAGTCTACATACAAAACAACAGAAGAATTTGCTGTTAAAGTAAAAAATAAATAAATAAAAAAAACTATGCTGCATCCTCTCTTCTGTTTCAGTCTGGCCACAGCATCTCGTCTACATCACAAGCAATGTTTTCCCTGGCCAAGCAGCGCGGGAATTATCGCCTAGCATGGCGAATCCAGCCATGAAAAGCATCAACTGCTATATCTCCACATGCGTCTTCTATAACTTGGTGGAAGGGGTATACGCGTTTGAAAATTTAGGTCGTACATTTTCCATTTCCAGACAGAAAAAAATTCCTCAATACAATTGAGGAATGGACAATATGGAGGGAGATAAACAACTAAAAAGCGTGGGTGGGCAGTGAACCAGTTATGAACCCGGTAGAAACTTACGTTGTCTCAAATGACAACGTACCTGAGCTGCTTTGGGCCGTCTATCTGATCTGGTGGAATGAGTGTGTTGTGTAGGAATGTGATCAGATGGGCAGTGTTGTAGGGCCCAAAACGGAAGAGCTCACCTGTTGCCCTTTTATGCTAAAGCTCTGATTGCTAAGTGTAAAAATGTGTGTTATGTGTTTGCCCATGTGAGGAGTCAGTCAGCATAATAGGGCAATTCACGTTTGAAATAAAAGAGTTTTGAATAACAGTATGTTCCTTGTGAAAACAAGAGATTTTCTTCATGACAATTGTGAAAAAGTGGGTTTTAGAACTGCAGTTTGAGTGTAAAACAGGAATTGTGCTTGTAGTTTAGCAGAATTGGTTCAGAGGGTTGGTGCATGAGTTACATGTTGTGGTCATTGTGTTTCAAGTACCAGTATTGTGTAAACAATCGAGAAAACTGTACTATATAAATTTTTATTATTTTTATATTTAAAATATGATGACACCCTACTAAACTTGTAACCCTTTTTTATATACTCTGCAGAGATCTGTTTGTTGACTCGAGGAAGAAGAACAGCCAGTGTGAGGGCAGAAACATACTGCCGATTGTACTCTCTGTCTGTGGACAACTTTAATGAAGTATTAGAAGAATATCCAATGATGCGGCGTGCCTTCGAGACTGTAGCCCTCGACCGTCTAGATCGCATTGGTGAGAGCTAAAAGTTACATGTGGTTGCCTGTAATTGCCATGTAAATAAATGCAGTGCCCTCCACAATTGGGTTATAAGAAATTAAGAATTTGGTATACTAGCTTCATCTTACACAAGAAAATGAGAAAACTCTTTTCAACGTTAGCTAACGTTCATTTAGTCAGACAAAAATAATCCCTCATTAATAAACGCATTCATTTTAAGAAAGAAATACATAAAATTTTAAGAAAGCCAAATGTGCCACAAAACTCAACTGATGCATTTTTCCATTTATATTTTACTTTTAGTGAAGGCAAAAAAGCCCAAAAAATCCCCAAGGATCAGTGTTTCAGGGTTTCAGAAACAAAGTGGAATCTGTGGTAACCAAGTCTACAAATCCATGATCAGTACAACACCTCCAACAGACTACATGGAAGGCTTGCCAGGGAAAATCTTATCATCTCACTACAAATTTTTCTTCAGGAAATTTTGGATTTTTCTCATTTTGTCAGTGTGAGATTCACCAAAGCTACTTCACCAAAATGAGAATATCATATAAGCTATTATAAAAGTTAAAAGACTCAGTTTAGAGCTGTTTAACATAGCATATCATAACAAATGCAAGTATTCACTGCATTAAATGTGTTTGGTTATGCCTATACATCAGATAAGGTTATTATTATCTGTGGTCTGAAAGTTTATTTAAACACGTGATATTAGTGTGAGCAGATTAAATGCTGAGCAAAGTTTGACAGGTGCTGTAAGAAGACAACGATAAATATGAGAAGTGGGTTTTAGAACAGAGTCATTAAGTGCAAATTTCTTAATTTCTAAATTATTATTTTATTGTAAAGTTTTGTTTGTTCTTTATTGTGATAAATAAAAGCAGAAAAGCTTCAATTTCAGGAAATATCAAGGAGCAGCAGTGATAAATACTTATACTAATACATCATTTGCAACATATTTTGATTTTCCAAGCTAAAATATGCATATACCGTAGTTCCTCAGATTCTCGGCCACCTCAGATTAATTGTACGCAGATTCAACGCATTTTAAAAACATTTTGTCTTGATGCTATTTGGTTGGCACAATTGGCACTGGTCATATGACTCATTTCAGTAAACACATCAGACACAATTCAGTCTCACAATAGCTCTCACTATAATGCAGATTTCCTCTCAAGTTTTTCTTTATTTTTCCATATACAGTACCAGATTCGTAGTGCAAATAAGTCCCCATGGATCCTTAAAGGCTTAGTGATAACAGCCAACCAAAAGGAAAACTGTAAAAACTGTTGCACAGTGCAATACTCTCCGGTCTATGCTGGGCTTACAACTGAGCAGTTAAGCAACTGTTTCAACATTTTGTTATAAAATAATATATACTGTTTACGAAATTGTGGGATACTTCAGAATTAAATATTCCATAATGTAATATCCCCTATTTTTTAAGCAGTGAATATACAGCATAGGCTATATTAAGCTTCTTATTAAATAACACATTTGTGATACCCAGTTATGATGGATTCAATTGGTTCAATTTACATTAATCCATATGTGAAAAATTAACCCGGTATTCATCGTTCAGCCTTCATTAACAAATTAACGATAAGGACTGATCTAAAACTATTATAACAATATCATAATAGAAAAATCTCTGACTTGAGTTTGATATATCATTCTAGGTAAAAGAAACTCTGTTCTCCAGCACAAAGTGCAGCGAGATCTCAACTCAGGTGTGCTGGACTTCCAAGAGAATGAGATCATCCAACAGATTGTGCAGCATGACAGAGACATGGCCCACTGCGCCCACCTAATGCAGACTTCCCCGCCAGGTCCTCATATAGCTCAGTCTCCTTCTTCACACACTCCAGTAATCTGGGCTCCTCTTATCCAGGCTCCTCTCCAAGCAGCTGCGGCTACTACCTCAGTGGCCATTGCACTTACTCGCCATCCAAATCTACCCCATACACTCTTTCGACCTCCAATGCCCTTGCTGCGTTCCATGAAAGAGCCACCAAGTCATTTTAAAAGGTTCCCTGTGCTTTCTGGTATGACTGTACCTTCTGGCTCTAGTTCTCAATTTTCCTCTGGAGTGGAGACCCCTATTTTGGATTCACTCAGGGTCAAGAATTCTGGATCATTTTCCTCAGCTTCTCTACCTTTTGCCTCCAGCACTTTGCCGTCTTCCACAACCACCACCATTACCACCATCACATCCAGCACCAGTGAGGCTTCCACTTTCCCTCACAGAACCCTCAATTCTTGCAATTTAAGAGACTCCAGTGTGGCTCATCTCCGTCCCCAACCTCCACTTCCACACACTTCCTTTTCCAGCATCACTGCTCCACTGCCGGGTTTCTTTCAACAAGGGGCGATAGGAGGAGATGTGGCTCAGTTTGCCATTCCTTCTGCCTCTACAATTGCCCCTTTGATAGCCCATTCTATTAGTCCTATACTTACCCAATTGCATTCAGCTCAACTGCCTGGTCTAGACAAAAGTAAGCCAATCAGGACACCCATTTCACCTCCTTCAACTGGATCCCCATGTTGCCCACCAAATATCTCAGAGCCAAGTGAACCCCAGACTCGAGCTCCCCAGAGTACTGATCATCTCCACCTGCACTCCCATGACCCATATGCTCTGGTTTCATTTGCTCAGCACAGCTCTGGAAATGCCTCCCCATCTAGCACACCATCAGCCAGGAGCCCTACATCCCAGAGTCCCATGGTGCAGAGGAAGAGGACACCCATTCATAGCAACCCCTCAAGCACCTCAGGATCCCAAAGTTCTCTCCTGTCAATGCAGACCCTTTGTCCACCACCATCCATTATACAAGAGAGGGGATCTTTGGTTGATCTCTCTTCTCAGGATGTGAATACTATTTCCATATCACTTCCTACTCAACAGCCTTTTGACAGGCCCAGGCTACTAAGACAAGGCTCACATGCTCCTGATCAGTCTCACACAGTATCAATGCCTGGATTTACCCATACCTCATGCACCAATCCCATTACTAAACCATACAGTCCAATACCTGGTCACGTGGCTCTTTCAACACAGACTTCCATAGGTTCCCAAGCCCAGACAGTATCTTTACATGGCTCACCATCTGCTGAATCTCAAGAGAGATCCACTCCAGGGACACCAAACCTTCACTCCAAACTTCCATCAAACTTGTGATACAGCATTTTACTCTTGTCTACTGAGCAGACCACATTTTTATCATCAAATAATATATATCAAAGAAAATAAATTTTATGGGATTCAAAAAATGTCTACTGCATCTATAAAAGTGCACTGACTACTTTTCAGCTCATAATACCAAATTAAGGAAAAGACAGATGAACACTGACTGAAAGAGACTGTGTGTGTGTGTGTTTGTGTGTGTGTGTGTGTGTGTGTGTGTGTGTGTGTGTGTGTGTGTGTGCGTGCGTGCGTGCCTGCATGTGTGTGACTAAGCATACTATGACTTTGTCTTCCAAGTTCATTTAGAAGTCTTTGCAATATGAATGATAGTGGGATTTTGCAGGGATATGCAACAAAGAAGCAGTTTCCCAAAAAGTTAAGTAATTACAGTAATAACTGTATAATAATATGTTGATAATATGAAGGAACTATACTGAGAAACAAATATTCTTGCTATTCATCATAGCAGGTTGTAGATACAACTGCACACATCTACACACACTCATAGGTAGTACTGAACTTTTGAATTATCATTACAAGACTGATCTTTTCAATTGAGCATATTTGCATATACATGTATAATTCCTTGCTAACCATGTTACACCGCACAGTATGTATGGCCTTTTTGTAACACTGTCTAAGAGGAGGAAGGACAAGGGAATGAATCCTTACTCCAAACAAAAGAGACACAGTCAGTAACATAATTACTGCCGCCACTGGCAACGATGAGTAAAATGATTCTGATAAAAAATATGATAAATTAGTCCAACTAATTACTAATTATTAATTACTTACTCCAACATAAACTACATAAATAAGTTCGTCTTGAATTGAAGTAGTTATTTTTTTTATATTCACACCTTTTTGGTACATTTTTAGTACCCATCAAAGAATTACAGAAGGTGTGCAGTGGTTAGCACTGTCGCCTCACAGCTCCGAGATCCCAGGTTCAATCCTGACCATGAACTCCACCTGTGCGGAATCTATGTGTCTTCCCCATGCTTGTCTGGGATTACCCCGGGTATTCCAGTTTCCTTCCCACATTTTAAAGACATGCTTGTTAGGTTAATTGGTGTTTCCAAAGTGTCCTTATTATGTGAGTGTGTTTATGAGTGTGTGAGTGTATGTGCCCTACTATGGATTGGAGCCCTTTGTAGGGTTGTTCCTGCCATGCATCTTCTGCTGCCAGCTGGGCACTGGTTCTCCCATTAACCTGACTAGGATATGCGGATAGGACAATGAATGAATGAAACAGAAGGCAAAGAAAGGTTAAGTACTGAATGCAGATGTGCCAATAATCAATAAAAATTACTTTTAATAAGGGTTTTCATTTTTTCATTTATTGCTCAAATATAAAGATATTTTTCTCCTTTCTTTTTATCCATCTCTACCAAGTGTATCGTTAATGCTGGAGCTGACTATAACATGAAGAAGAATGTATTGCAATCATTTTGTATGTGCTTTGTATGTATACTGGTGTGATATTTAAGCAATAAAATGGTATGTTTGGTTTTGTACTTGCTCAGAAATGTGGACATTGCAGTTGTCTTTCTTTCAAAGAAAATGTTTGTCCATTTAAATGACTGCATATTAATATGACATAGTGATGGACGCCATTTGATGCCAAAGCTTGTGTTTTCGCAATTGCACCTGTACATTTATTTATTAATTATTTTAATATACGCTCATACAATGTACAGTTTACAAGAAACAATATATTAATCTGTATGTAAATCGACCAACAACATGAAAGGTAAAAAATCATTTGGCGGCACAGTTATAACAATTGACTTGGATCTTGAAAGTGTATTTAATATGAGAATCACTTGTCCTGTTCACATGCAGTGAATGCTCCAAATCGTTGAAAGGTTAAATGCAGATTATTTTAAGGCCGCAGTAATCTGGATCAAGGAAGTCAGAACTACTCTGTGTCAAGTTCCATCAACCTCCTTCCCTCAGTAAGAGCAGAAGATGGGTCATGGCTGGGTCTTCCAGCATGACAATGACCCAAAACTCACAACAAGGGCAAATAAGTAGTGGCTCCGTAGCAAGTAGCATTTCATGGTCCTGGTGTGGCCTAGCCGGGGTCCAAACCTGAACCCAATAGAGCTGAAATTCAACATTGCCCAGCAACATCCCTGAAACCTGAAAGATCTGGAAAGATCTGTATGAAGGAGTGGGCCAAAATCCCTGCTGCAGTGTGTGCAAACTTGGGGAAACTGTACAAACACCTCTGTGATTGCAAACAAAGGTTTCTGTACCAAATATTAAGTTCTGTGTTCTATTGCAACAAACACTTATTTTATGCAATAAAATGCAAATTAATTATTTAAAAATCATACAATGTGACTTTCTGGAATGTTTTAGATTCTGTTTCTCACAGATGAAGCGTGCCTACGATAAAAATTACAGACCTCTCCACTCTTTGTAGGTGGGAAAATTGGCAAAACTCGGCAGTGTATCAAATACTTATTTCCCCCGCTGTATTTAAAATACTTTCTCCATTATACTAAAAAACAGGTTTGAAGGTCATATTCTGAGATTATTATGACTTTGTCTTTGTCAAAAGTATGGCCTGTTGCTTCAAGCTACTGACCATTTGAATTCTTCTGATGTTGCTTTAATAGGAAATAAAGATAACACCATCCATGCACAAAAATGCCATCAATATTTAGGATCATATCACTCAGGAGATTCGAACATGAAATGTGTTGTAAGGAGCACAAGGTGGCTAAGCAATTAAGGTTCAGGGTGACTGTGCATGTGACTGCAATTTTTTTCCCCCCAAACTTTCGGATAAGAGCTCACCTACTGAGACAACAGAAGTACGGTGCAAGCCAAGCTAAACCTCCTGCATTTGCATATAAATTGCCAGCTGATCCCTGTCATCCTGACACTGCAGAATGTGAACAAGCTAAATTTCTCTGCTAATTATAGCATCATAAAAGCTATACCTTCTTTTGAAGAAGAGTCCCATAACATACACCATGCAGAGCAGCATCAAATAATCATACAATTCAAAAAAGAAATTCAGTTATTATTGATTTTTTTTCTATAAGTTCTCATACTCGTTTGAAAAGTTGCATGAAACGTTCCCAGGACATTCAAGTGATGTGAATATTAATAGGAAATCAGAGTGCTGACTCATTCTGCACCTGAACTGGCTGCTGGCATGCATCGATCACTTAAGAAAAAGATTCTACTTGCCTGCTATTGATCTTTTTGTTCTTGTACAGCAAACATATCCACAGATATGTATTTGTCCTTGCAAAGAGTCTGTCGATATATTATTATATACTGTACATAGTGCTGCATTGTATTTATTTAATTAGACACTACCACCTAGTGTTGTCTATCTGATTAATATCATGTCAAGTTCATTCATTCATTTTCTTAACTGCTTAATCCTGGACAGGGTCAGGGAAAGCCAATGCCTAGCCGGCAGCACAGGGCGCATAGCAGGAACAACCCTAGACAGGATGCCAATCCATTATAGGGCACATACACTCACATGTTAAAAATGTTCTGGACCTCTTTAGTGGAAATTTGGGGGGTATTATGCCACAAAAACTAAAAGTGTAAAGAAATAGCCTACACATATTTGCAATACATGCAGTGGTATAAATAATATCAATTAGAAATAGTATAAATTAGCATGTAGTGTTTACAACTTACAAGTAGTGTTTAGTATGGGTTGTATGTACTTAATCAGTCAAAGTAAAATGTAAAGGTATTAGCCCTGGTTTAAGATCTAGAGCTGTTTAAGACGTAAACGCTATTGACATTTATCTGCTCAAACCTTGTGCATCTAATATATCCCACTAGATGGTGATACTGGGTAATGGGTAATCAAAATCGCCATTTCTAAATTCAAACGTACATGGAGCATGCTATGCTCTCAAAACTGTGTATGAAAAAAATGTTGCCAGATGAAACCACCTTATGAAAAAAATGTGGTGAGTGACATTAGAACTATCTTCAATGCAGCACAAAAGAGACTCCTGCATATCATGTGATCTTCAGTTTATTAGCTTGTTTAAAGCAGTGGGATGGGTGTCCATGTTTTAACTCGCGTCATCCCACACAATGCATGATCACCAATTTCCAATGCACTGATACAGCCAAACTACATATTACCAGTGTTAGATGCTTGTCTGTTGAACAGTCTACATTCCAAATGGTATAACTATATGGTGTCCTAACCATGCTAAATGTAAGTGATCAATTTGTAACTTTACATTAAAATGGAAGATTAGCTAAATTATATCCATATGGAACAAATTGATTTCTATTAGAGGGAATGGCATATTTTAGCTTCAAGGAACCAGGACAACACGCATGGTGTTGGTGTAGCCAGAGCCAGGGCGCCAGCCAGTGACAACAATCACTACATCACCAGACTTGAAGACTTTGCGGAATTTCCCTGGAAAAGAAAAAGAACAAAGCCTGTAACCTTAAAAACCTTAATCAATCTTTCATTATACACCCTTAATCTAATTCAGGGTTTTGGAGGGCTAATATGCAGCACAGGACACAACAAAAAACAATCTATTTCCACTCAAGAAGATTGCATCATGAGTATTGCATAATCTCCGGATGACCAATGAAAGCTATATGATGCAATTCTAATTAAACTTGCATCACAGAATTCTATATAAGTCTTACATGAGTCATTCACAACCAGCATTTTTACCATTCGACTTTTATCGTCGTTCAGCAATTCATCGATGCCTCAGATTTGCATTTATAAAGCAGAAAATTTTCGTTATATCTGTCTTGAAATGTCTTTTGAGTCACAAAAGCCAAGTGCATAAACATAAGGTGGGTCTTATGAAGAACTTATTGAAGGCAATGCACAAAGATGCATGTTTAATGAAGCAAAGATAAAGAGTTTTAATTAGTCTCCAGATTTGTGTGCTTCTCAAGATGTGGAGAAAACTGCTGCATGGCAAGGAAAAGGCTGAACGGCCTAATGGAAACACCATGGTAGACACCAGTAGCCACAGCATTTGGAACATCCCAAAGCGTTATTAGCAGACTGTGGACTCACTTTTAAGAGAGTGGAATAGTATAAAGAAGACAAGGGCACTCGGGACTAGGGACTCCTTTGGTGATGGTGATCATAGTTTGGGCTTCCATCAGCATTGGTTGGTCGTACTGAGCTTCATCAGAAATGGATCACTGAGTGCTGTCAGATACCGAAATAATGGTATCCTATACCAAAGCAGGTGGAAACAATGTTATATTTGATAATCCAAGGCCCCACTGTGTACATCTTGTCAACAACATGGACTGGCTTTCACGCTTCCAGACCTGAATCCCATTGAACATGTTTGGGATGTACTGGGAAGACGTCTGTCAAACCGTCCAATGCTTCCCACAACACTTCTTGGGCTGGTAGTTGCCCCAACACAACATTGGCAGAGGAACTTCTGGACAGGCTGATCCTGTCCATGCCACATTGCTGCCAGTGTGTTCTGACAGTCTTGAGTGACCATACCCCCTACGAACAGCCAATGTGTGGCACTCTTGTCCAGTTTAACATGCTTCTGTGGACACTTATAAATATATCACTTGTTACTCAATCACCATAATTCAGTTTGCATCTAATTTGCATAATCAAACAAACTTTCTTTGAATTTAATTTGCTTTTCTGATTGTTTAATGAAATAAATAGTAAAGAGTAGTGTATATGGTATAATTAATTATTAATTTGAATTAATTAATTAACAGTAAACACAGATTCTTCGAATACATGGAAACTAGAGCCAAATGACAGTTTTCCTTGTAATATTTTAATTCCGTATATCAAAGTCCTTAAGGAATTAAAATCTCTATTTCTTAACCTGAAAATGAAATTTTCAGACCATGGCTTTTATTGATAAATTCCTATCATTTTCATTTTCATGACTTGTTTTGATTGCTTCTTGTCCTCCATGATGTTTGTGAGGGTTTGCACTCAAAAATCTAGCACCTTCCAGAGCAATGTGTATTAATCACATGATACTTTCATTGCACACAAGTGAACCATGTTCAGGTAGGGACAGAAACTACTTGTTATACCGAAACTACTTGTTATGTTTTGACAGCAATGGGGTGAAGACTTTTATGGGGTTATTTTGTGTGTGTATATAAATGTGTAATCTATACTGAGTTTCCCATTTTAATTGCATTCATGTGGAAAAGACCACTAGGGTGAACACTTATCCAAGGCACTTTAGCTGTTTAAATCTAAGAATGTGCTGTTTCTTTACCAATCTCCAGGGCGAAGCTGACTCGCAGGTCCACATCCTCTGCCCACACATCATTGGCAGGCTTGTTGTAAAGTATTGGGCAGATGCCGCGGTACAGATGGCACTGACGTGCAGTCTGCTCATTACGAGTCACAGCCATGATGAGTGCACGGGGCCTGTATCTAGACAGCAGATGCGCTGACCTAAACAAAGAGGAAGAAAAGGGACAAAGGTAAAGAAGGTGTTGGACAGAAACAAGAAATTGTAACAGAATTTTTAAATCGTACACTTTGTTAACAACAAGTGAAACTTACAATGTAATGAATAAATAAATTTGGATGCCACTGTAATATTAAGGACAACCTTGAATGTTAAAACTTGTTAAAAGTCCAACCTCCTCAGGAAATAGAGCCTGTTCTGCAAGTTTATGTACAGTTAGCATGTGTACTCTGACCACAGCCCAGTTTATTACCTATCTCTGGCTCAAGGTCCTTAAAGGTCCTGACCATCAGCACATCAATCTGTTTAATATAGATTGGTTGCAGGGGTGGTCCAGACCTACAATAATCCACAACCATCTCTTTAGTCTTGGATGCATTCAAATGTAAGTGGTTTGACTGACACATAAATCAGTTTAAGTCGTTATAATCACTTGCATCTTTAGTAATGGCTTATCTGCACTTGTAAATGAATTTAATAATACTGTTAATTAGGAAATTTACAAAGTAATCATACTTTTAATAGTTTGAAATCTCTAATAAATGTGCGTGAAAATGTCCTACATCAAGTAGAACTTCTGTATTTAAACTGACTGTATGGGTTACCCTCCAACAGACGGTTGAGAAGTTTAAATTAGCAAGCAAAATGTCAGGGTTCAAGCCAGAAAAGGTCAGCATTAGCATCAGGGAGCAAATTTCAGTCATGCATTAAACAGCTCAGAGATTAGAATCTGCTAAGTCATGCAGTTATCAGACAAATAACCAGTCAGAAGAGATTCTGTATTGATTAAAAAGATACTTTGTGTAGCATATAAAGCACTTGATGGCCTGGTCCCACTGTATCTGGAGTGAACTTGTAGAATCTTACAATCCATCACGTCTGTTTTGTTCACAGGGTGCAGGACTCCGTTTAATTCTTAGATTAAAAATGTCACAGCAGGATGAAACACACGCCCCAGCTATTGGAACAACCTCAACATACCTCAACCTCAAATACTTATTTACCCAGGACAGAGCTAGGGGTTACTTGTCAGTGTTTTGTTAAGATTAGGGATTATTTTCTTCTTGCCTGTCAGGTTTGTGGGTTGCACTGGGGATGGGTTTCTCATAGCTCAAGTGTTACATTCTGGTTCTTCCCTTTCTAGATATGCTGTAATAGTCTCATACACTTACACAAACATGTTCTGTTAATAGGTGTGTTCACAACAACAATAATAACATACTCTTGTTTTCTCTCTGATCCAGTCCTCACATTAAGCTGTTTTTTTCCATCAGTTTCACTCAGTCTGTTACTCAAAACACATCAGCATAATAACTAAAATGAACATGAATATAAATTACCTACAATTTCTGAATCTACATCTAAAAGCTGCAATGATATGTAAACTGTGATACCAGCACAAAACAAACTGGTCATGTACAAACCGGATTCCAAAAAAGTTGGGACACTAAACAAATTGTGAATAAAAACAGAATGCAATGATGTGGATGTGCCAACATCTAAAAATTTTATTCAGAATAGAACACAAATCACAGATCAAAAGTTTAAACTGAGAGAATGTAGCATTTTAAGGGAAAAAATATGTTGTTTCCAAATTTCATGGTGTCAACAAATCCCAAAAAAGTTGGGACAAGGCCATTTCTACCACTGTGTGGCATCCCCCCTTCTTCTTACAACACTCAATAGGCATCTGGGGACAGAGGAGACCAGTTTCTCAAGTTTAGAAATAGGAATGCTCTCCCA
>JAUZST010005958.1:0-15187 GCA_034779995.1 Parotocinclus haroldoi
GAGTATTTACTCAGCGGATGAATACTCACCAAAAACGAGAAGTAAGACCAGAGCATCGGCCGTCTGAGTCTCTACTTGGCGACGTGACGAGTTTTTATCTGCGGTTTTGTGTTCGCTGTTTGTAAAAGTTTATTATAGACCGAATTCATTCAAGCCCTACGATGAAACCCAAACGTTCTGCAAGCTAAAATAGTGTAGAAATACTTCAATAAATACAGCGTCCCTACTTCGTGGAATTTGGTTTATCGCGGGTGGACCTGGAACGTAATACTCCCCTCCCCAAAAATAAACCAGGGAACACTGTATAGTGCTATGCTTCAGCATACAAACTCATTTAACTGCCTTGTTTTCTGTTTGACCGCCACTGCCTTATCTTATAAATACACAATTCAAAGCCAAACTTTCTTTAGAATGTATCTTTCGTTGTGGGTTTTGTAGTGATGGATGAACTTGGACGTCATGGTGTTAGTGTGGCCGATTTTTGATCCACAGACCTTGCGTGTCGCTGCCTTTTTTTTTTTTAACTAATTATATGGACAACATGAAGTGGATCCGACTGACACCATTTTTGGATTGGCCACTTCCATGTTTTCCACCCTTTCACCACCATCAGCATGAAGCACTGATACGAGGCAGGGTGGATCTCGGCTTTCTTCTTGTTTAAGCCAGATTCTGACCCGAATATCTGAATGTCACAGTAGAAATCGAGACTTGTTTTTCCAATTTTGGTGAGTGAGTGCAAGCTGTACCCTCGGTTCCCTTTTCTTCTGTTTCTGAAGCCTCAGCCTCAGCCTCGTCTTGGCGTTTTGTCTGCATTCCAAAATGCATTACTTGTAATTGATTCATAAGATGTTTCAGTTCCAGGTAGTAACGATCCAAATTGAGTAAAAGTTTGGGGACAGGGAATCTCTGTAACAGTAACAGTCTGTATTAGATGTACTTTTTCAAACCTGTCCCAGACCTTGTCTCAGTTCCCATTCTCGGTTTCCTGCTTCTTCTTTTCCCCTAACACTTTTGTCTTCTCCTTTTAGATGCAGTTCATGCTGCTCTTCAGCAGGCAAGGCAAGCTACGCCTCCAGAAATGGTACGTTCCACTGTCTGACAAGGAGAAGAAGAAGATCACACGGGAGTTAGTGCAGACCGTTCTGGCACGGAAGCCAAAAATGTGTAGCTTCCTGGAGTGGAGAGACCTCAAGATTGTTTACAAAAGGTGAGGGCCTTTAGTGGGGTACGTGCTGCTTTATTACAAAAAGGGATCATTATTAAGACTGTTATTATTATCTAGGGCTCAGTCAAGGCTCCCACTGTCTGGTCTCTTCTTTCTCCTGCACAGGTAATCGTTCGGGAGGTGGAAGGATCATAGATTAAAATGGATAGACCGATATTAAATCAATAATATCACAATATTATTTCTGCTTTTGGTAATAATGATACTTGGAAGTTTATATCTTAAGTCTTAAATCTTCAAAAGCTGGGTAAACCCGTCCCTGTCAGCCACCTGAACTGGCACCGTGTTTTTCAAGCCGTATCTGTGGCAGCATTTATGTTTTGCCATCTGAAGCTTTTCTTGTCGTAAGACACTTTTTTTTTTTCAGAATGATTCCTTTAAGGTTTGCTGAGTTTGTTTTTGTGCTGCCGCCTTGACTGGTTTAGACCTGTTGTTTTCAGCTAACTCCTGAAACTTGTCTTAATCTTCGTATTCTGCAAGGTGAAATAAATTAGTTGTCAAGCTGTTTTAATGGTGACCGGATTTTGACCTAGTTTGCAAGTTAGCATCTTTCGAGCAAAAGGGTAAGCGGTTTCATGGTATAGCACGGTATTAAAATGTATGGTTATCATAGCGTGGATGTTTGTTTATTACCCGTACTGAAGAAAAAAGGCCCCAATGAGGTTGCAGCTAAATGAGGGAATACCTCAAACTTTTTTTTTACCATTTACTGGTTATTTTCCACTGACTTACACCGTAACTCGTTATTTCAACTCTCTTTTTTTCCTTTTCTTCACCACCTACTTTCCAGTATTTGTTAACAATATTGTTGTGTACTTTGTTCTGATTGTTGCTGTAACGCGACCTTAGGTTTGTGAAAGGCGCTATACAAATGTAACGTATTATTATTATTATTATTATTTATGTCATTTATCAGAGGGACTTACAATCGTTACCACTAGGACCCAACTGTCGCGGCTTGGCAGAGGTGGGATTTGAACCCTGGACTTTCTGGACATACAGAAGACATACGGAACTGGCTGATCGTATGTTTAAAATAAAAAAAAAAGAAAGAAGAAAGAAAATTGCATTCTGTGCATCTCTATTGAGGGCAAACGTGATCGTGCAAGCCTGATCCTGTAGGTTGGTTCTCATTAACTTGTAGGTTAAGGAAAGGGATGAAAAGAGTGGCTCATCCCATCAGACTGTGCCAGGAGAAAGAATTAGAATGTTTGACTGGGTTCAGTTGCCATGGCAGCTGATGGGGTCGGCTCAAGGAAGAACCACAATGACCTAAGAACAGACCGATAGCTGGAGAAGTGCTAAATGGGTCCCACAGATGCTAAGCATGCAGGCAGTAATATCTATCTCGCTAGGCTGGACATGGCCAAACCAGGATGTGCTAACTGTGTATTAGGGACTATAATAACAAGTGTGGAATGTCCACTGACAGGCCAAATGTATACAGACACCACAAATCATAGGCCACAGTGGGTCTAAGTATGACGTCTTGTCAGTCCATTGACCCTCTGTCCTCCTAAAAAACACAAATGGTTTACCAACCTTGATTGGAGAACATGACTGGCTTTCCCATCACACAGATCATAACTCCACCACAGAACTGAATGCCACCTATGACTGAACAGTCCTCTAGAGCAACATGTCATGTCATGTTTCACAAAACCTAGTGGAAGGCTGTTCATTAGAGTAAAGACCGTGGTAGCAGGAGACACGTCATGTTTGGCCACCCAAAGATGTCGGGTCCCTTTTTGAGTCTTGGTCCTCCCAAAGTTTCTCCCTTTCACATTTATGGAGTTTTTTCCCCTTGCCACTGTCTCCCTAGGCTTGCTAAAATCGAGATTGGTCTTTTAAGATCAGATAAGCTTGTAAAGCTGCTTTGAAACGTTGTAAAAAAAAAAAGTGCTATAGAAATAAACTTGACTTTGGTGCAGCTGCTCCAGTGCTGACCAGAAGGTCCAGGTTTTAAGTCCCAACTCTGCCAAGTCACCACGGTTGGGCCCTTGTGCACTGCCTTCAACATAATTGCTTGAATTGTACAGCACTGTACAAAAGTCTTAGGCCACCATTAGGTTAGATGATCCGTTGATTTAGTTATGATATAATGGCCATGCATTATTATTTGTCAGTCTCTCTATTACAATACAACCAGATAATACAGGAAATGTGCCACAGGCTGTGGCCTCCCCTTTACATTTGTGCAACAGTAGCATCTGGCAGCTTCATTGGGTTGCCAAGTTGACCCTTCTACTGTCTGAAGTTCAGGGAAGGTCGTTTTGGAAGGGGAGCAGCCAAGAAACCAGTGTTGGATTGGGAACAGGACGAGAAGGCTAAAGCTCACAAAAATTAGAAGGAAGAGCAGTGAAAAAGGTTTGAGTTGATGAGTCCCAGTTTGAAATGTGTGGTCCAAGTAACAAATCCAATGGTGGCCTGAGGCATTTGCTCAGCACTGCACGTTGTAAGATCGCGTGAAGTGACGTTAAAAAGTCTCACTTACTAAAAGCTGCCTTAGTGTTTGACGTGAACTTAACTTTGCTGGGGTTAAACTGGGCTACACGCATAAGTCTAATTGGGTGGAATTGAACCCAGATGTGCAGGTGAGGCACAAGAGACTGCACTGCAAAATGAACAAGGCAATAACAAACAAATTACAACAGGGCTAATGGCAAGAACAAAATATCAAGCCCATGCTGAATGCAACCCCAGGACAGCGAGTTTCAATGAACAGGCAAGTAGACTAATGAGACACAGATGGAAACAATCAGAGGAGCATAACGGCACTAACGAGACAGGAGCAGGGCAAACCATAACAAATGCATGTGGCAGTGCTAATGCACGGCTGGTTTGGTACGATAATTTTTCTTTTTACTTTTAAAGTTTGATCTAATTAAATTCACCAAAGAGATTATTATGCTGCCTAATAAATAACAGGGTTAGATGATCTCAGAAAATGTATAATCATAGTAGTTTATTAGATATCCTTTGGTTCTGTCTGTCTTTGAGGTTACTGGTAGGGCTTTCACAGTTATTACATAATCACCAAATCGCAGTTACTTACCATAATCGTAGTTAATTGCGATGATCTCGGTTATGTAGGACTGCAGTAATTGCTGTCCAAACTCCTAAATGAATTCCTGCAATCAAAACTCCCTCTATCCAAACAACCTCTAGCCAAACTTTCATTGTCCATGATCCGAGATCTAGCTAGCCAAATTCCCACCAAGCAAAATCTCGTTACATAAACTCCTGCTATATGAAATGCTGCCATCTGCTCAAACTCCCGCTATTACTGTCTGAATTCCTAGTATTCAAACTGTTGCTAACCAAATTCCCCCTCTGAACACCCATTAACCAAACTCCCACTATCCAAACTCGTTCTAACCAATCACTCACTATCCAAACTCCCACTATCCAAACTCGTTCTAACCAATCACTCACTATCCAAACTCGTTCTAACCAATCACTCACTATCCAAACTCGTTCTAACCAATCACTCACTATCCAAACTCCCTCTGTCTGAACTCCCATTATCCTGCTACATAAAATTCTAGTATAGTTGTAGTATATAGAAGTATTTAGCTTCAGTAATAATATTGTAATAAGTTAGTAAGTTTCCAAGTGGAAATAAACAGAACACTCCCTATATTTTAATATTCATTATCTGAACCCATTTTGGCCGAGGATCGTAACGACACAGTGTAAGTAAGTCTGGTAAGGGTGCCTCCTGAGAGCAAGTCCAGCTGGGAGGAGACCCCAGTGTAGAACTGGTGGAGGTGGCTGGGAAGGCGGAGGTTTGCCCCTCTCTCCTTAGGTTGCTACCCCCGTAACTCGAACCCCAAATAAGTGGAAGCTAATTTATGTATGGATGGATGGATGAATGGACGAATAAGCCCATTTCGGGACACTGGTATGGAGGGGTTCGTCTATAGCTTGCTCTTTGGGTTTGGTGAAAGTGTTTGAATGCATGATTCCCATTTCTGTTGTGAACAATGAGCTATCATTAGCAGTGTGATTAATAGCTGGACTTCAGGCCTGGGTAAAGGTCAAGGCCATTTCGGATGAACATTAAAATTCATCGAAGTCACACAATGTTTTGTATGCACCGCTGCACTGTTTAGTTATTCAATCTTCTCTTTTGTTCATTTCTCCCAAGTGTGATCTGTAATTCTTGTCCGCGGGGTGATAAGACCGGATCGAAATTTCAAGGATTTCTTTTCTTTTTTTTTTCTTTTTTTTTGTCCGCCTTTTTTCTTAAGGGATTTAATAAAATCTGTAGGCTTTAACTACCGTCCTTCTGAAGGTCTAACTAAGGTTTGGGGAGAATACAAAAGAAGGCAAAACATGGCATGTGTGTGTGTGTGTGTGTGTGTGTGTGTGTGTGTGTGTGTGTGTGTGTGTGTGTGTGTGTGTGTGTATATACCTACATGACCTGAATTTTACCGGTCCAGCATAAACGACCCTGCAGCATTGTTTCTCATATTACATACATGATAAAGCGTCCGTGTAGGGTTTGCATGTTGAGAAACGAAAAGAACCTTGATGCAGAAGACTTGGCAGATTCGAAACCTGCATTGACAAACTCTAAATTTGACATGATGAAGATACGAGTCTGCGTTTGGCAAATGTGTGAGATAGAGAGACTGTGATGCCTTCAAAGGGGTGATTGAACAGATCAGGAAAGAGACGCCTAAGAACTGAGAGCGCATTCATGTTGTAGGAAGAGTCTAAAATAGAAAACGAAGCAAACATTGGATGTTTAGACTTTGAATGACAAGGGGAGAGAGAGAGAACGAGGAACAACGTTGTTACAGCCGGATAGAGCAAAGACAAAGATAAAAAAGATGGAGAATCCCCTCCAGATCGAGCAGGATTTTCCCAGAGGCCGCTAGATCATCAATGTTTATTCAAAGTTCCTGCGCTGGGAAATTCAACCTTCTTGCTATCTGCTCAGTCTATGGCTGCTGCTGTTCTGCCATTCATTTCTGATCTGAACTGCAGCCCATGGTCTCTGATCCAGTGTCTCTGATCCAGTGTCTTCCTCTGTTAAGCTTGTGATGGATCGAACATTGTGATCGAACACTGGCCGAGTCGTGACTTTACAGAGCCCCGTGATTTCCACAACGCTGAGAGTACAGACGGAATCACACAATTACTCGTGTATTATTTCCACTACTAATATGTACCAAGCTGTAAATGATTTTCACAAATCCGTGTGCCTGTCCTATTGTAAGTAGTACTCCTTTGTTTGCACCCAAAGTGAACATGAAGAGGATCGCATAAGAACTGCTTGACAGTCTGATCCTGTCCATGTTTTGACCCTCTTGGGTGACCATACGCCCTACTGAACACAATGTGGGGGCACTCTGGTCCAGTTTAACCTGCTTCTGTTCACCTCCATGATTATATCACCTCCTACTCACTCACTCTAATTGAGTTTATATCTCGTTTGTGTAATCGAACAACTTCCTTTGACTTTTCATTTGCTTTTCTGATGATCTCTTTTAATCGCTTCATATTCACTTTAAAATATCCCCTCATTTTTCTGAGCAGTGTAGTACGTACTGTATAAGCATGTCATTTCGGACGGAACCCCTATATCTGGCACTGGGGTACCAGGAAACTGAGCGGAGCTTTGGAGACCGGTGTGAGGCGACCAAACTTAACGGGCCCCTCACATCATTCGAGGCGAGCTCCATGGTGGAGGGCATTGGTGCGAGCTGTGATCAGACGGCCGTTGCTTTGTGTGAATAAACAGTTCATTGAATCGTACTGTAACGGAACACGTGATTTGCCCGGAACAAATAGTGGCATCGATTCAGGAATGCAGTTTAGCCTCACGGAGGACGCTGTTACGTTGTCAAAACGCAGGCAGGGCGAATCTGAACGCTCTCTGTTTTGTCGTCCTAGATGGAGAGATTCAAACAGTGCCTGGGAACTGCAGTGCTGTTTTATCCTGCAGCTGATTAGCATATGTAAGGCTATCGCAAACGTATTAGCATATGATATCACAATCAGTCAGGAGCAGCTGTGCCTAATTCTCCTGCCTCGCCATCTGGCTAGATAAAGCACCGCTGTACCTGCTGCCTGTCACTGTCCACCCAACTGATTAGCAAACTGAATGGAGTCCCGCTCTAAATAATGGTCCAGCAGAAAAGAAATCCCGCGTTTTACTCGTCTGCTTGTGGTAAATGGAGCCAACCAGCCGATTTGCTCTGAAGCAATTGGGCTAATGTTGCGTTTAGGTAATGGAAAGCTATTGTCAGGCAAGAATCACTGCATGGCAACAAGTCCAGGCATGAACTGCATTAGAAAGCAGCATTCACTGTTGTTCAAACTGGGACTAATGGATTTGGTAAATGGATTATGGCCATTTGCATGGCATTGGCAAACCAGCACCTTTGAACAAAACTGAGGCTTTTTGAATTAAAATGACCTTGGTGCCATTTAGAATCCTTCATCAGTGAGTTTGATTAAGAGCAGTTCTCGTGCATGGTTATATACAATCTCTCATTTATTTGACCCCTGATCAATCTTTTGCTGCTTTACTAGACGTAAAGAATGTACTGTGTACCAGTACTGCTTATATAATATAATCACATACCAGTGCTTCACCTGTAGTGGCTCAGTGGTTAAGGTATGGGACTCTGGACCAGAAGGTCCAAATTCCACTTCTGCCAAGCTGCCACTGTCGGGACCTAGAGAATCAAGACCCTTAACCCATAATTACTTGGATTGTATGAGTTGTATCAAAGGCACCCTGGATGAGTTTCTGCTGTAAATGTCAGCCATTCCTATTCCTATTCCCCTAACGGCTTGGACTGTCGTCAAAAAATTAAAAGTAGAGGAGAATAAAGTTGTTAGATGTCCTGAAAAGAGCAGGACATGAGGTAAAAACCAGCAGAAAAAAGAATCATTCTAATAATGAAACCCTGAATGCAATTGTGAGCGCTTTGACATTTTACACTCGGAGACTCCATATTTCATTGATGTAGGAAATAAAGTTGGTGAGTCAAAAGTCATGGGGCACGTTGCAGAGGCTGCCATAACCACTGTTGAGGTTTCATGGTTGGTAGCGCTTCTTCAGACGATCGCTGCGTGGTTTGTCGTCCACTGTCCCTGTCCTCTGAATTTGGCTGAGAGATGTAACAGTGCTGTGTGTTTGTGTTCCCCACAAAAAAAAACTCTCTGGCTTTGAGATTTGAGTTGCGTCGTGAGTTGGTGAGGAGTTTGGCCATGGGGCTCCGTCCCAGCCTCCAGGATGTTGGTCTGAAGAGGACTGTCACTGTCATGTTCCCCTCCAGCTACGGGCAAAGCACCGAAGAATGTAAATATCCATCTACTCTGCTGACTAAAATACTCCCTAATAACTGTCTCGTATTTGGCCAGGCGTAATAAGAGCTGTTTCTCAGATATCTTCAGACGTCTGCTCCCCATGTTAAAGTTTGTTCAGTCGCCAGCAGTGCTTTTATAACCTTTTGCTACTCTTTCTGTCTGAAGTAAAGGCAGGACCTGCAGTATTCGCTTCAGGCTAATTTCCTAATGCTTTTTGCAAAGCTAAATAAATGTTTACCCAGTTTTAATTGGCCCTGGAAGCGTCTGTCCTCTGAGACCAGATCCTCCCTGACATCCCGTCCTGTGCTGCTAAATCTAATACTAAGAGCTTAAAGTAGTCGAACCAGAGGAAATCACTTTAGTTTTGCCTGTGATATAGATTTTTTTATGTCAATAATCAATGACTCGAGCTGCATAATAAATGCTCCATCTCAGCTCAGGACAGCGATTGACCAACGGCAGTCGATAGCAAGATAAAACTTTTCTGGAGCACTGAGGGTGTGATGATCTGCAGCTGCAGACCGACCTAGTGGGGTGTCGTTTGTCGGCATTTTGGCTTATTTTAAAATGAATATTTAATATCTCTAACCAACTTACATATAAGGTGATCATGTTTTATTTACTATTTATTTGAAAATAAATGAGTGTTTCTTTTTGTTTGTTTTAAAGCACCACACCGCCATAGGATTGGACAGGAAAAGCTTCAACACAGAGCTTTTATTAATCTGTAATTATTCAGAATGCAGAATAGATTTGGCCATTTTTAAATAATGCAGAAGATGAATTTAATCTGTACCAGCAGTTATCTCATGTGCCTGGAATGTTATTAAACCACGCAGTTACACTGCACTATGAACGTGTTTATGTAACAGACTTTGTAGCTTTCTTGTTTTAATGAGCAAAGCTACCTTTTAAGGCAATTATTTACATTGATTTATTTCATATTAACATAGACAATCACATATGGATAAAATCTTATCTCACTGTAGAGCTATGTGCAGTACAGTGATGTGCTTAGTCCCTCCTTACCTGCTCTCTCTCTCTCTCTCTCTCTCTCTCTCTCTCTCTCTCTCTCTCTCTCTCTCACTAATTTGTTTACCTTAGATGATTACATTATGAAATCCGTTTCACAAAACCGTTCCACATGAACTCCGCATTTTAAAGTTTTGACTTCATTATGGGACTCCGATCCGGAAGAAACCGTATTTCGAATTTTGAATACACAGTACGATGCTCTTTTCTGATGAGGAAATCAGCAGTGCATGACCTAAGTAGTCGTGGCAGAAGTGATGAGCACTGGGAAATGTAGGGAGGAAAAGCCGCGGTTGCGCAAATTTCGTGTACTGCAACGACTATTGAATCCGGCAGGGTATTGAGGCACTGCACACAAACATGGGGGGATTTCAAAATGAATATGAAGAAAATCCAACAGGAACTGCTGGATAATCCGGTCTTGTCCATGCCCCATCACTGTCAGGGTCTTTTGACCCTCTTGGGTGACCGTACACCCTACTGAACAGTCAACGTGGGGGCACTCTGGTCCAGTTTGACCTGCTCCTGTTCACCCCCATGAATATATCACTTGCTACTCGGTCACTCTAATTGAGTTTGCATCTCATTTGCATAATCGAACACCTTCTTTTGACTTTTCAATTGCTTTTCTGATTATCATGTTTAATAAAAAAAAATCAAATGCTTCTTTTTGAATTGTTTCATATTCATTTTGAAATGTCCCCTCTTTTTTGTGAGCAGTGTATATAGTAGATTCATTACCTTAACCTTCGAGAATCATGGATGTTCACATGAACAATGTGTTTCTTTGTTGCATACTTGTGTAGTAAAGGGTTCTCATCTGGAGGAGGTAGGAGTGTAAAAGCAAGTACTACAAGCATCACATCAGGCACACTGCATAACACTGCAGCATTATCCTTAAGACAGGTGCCTGTTGAAGACAGTTTTCCTGTCCCACAATCACTTAATCACATCCTCTGCTCTTTAAACCCCTTGTTTAAAGCAGTCCGAACAAAGCCACGGGTGAAGTGTTTATGTAGTTTTATTACAGGAGAGCATGAGAGGACGGGCAAAACTCATTGCACTCCGGAATGTCTTTCTGTCCTCGCATTTTGGCCATCCTCACACTTGTCTTTAACCTTTTTAAGACAGAAATGCGAGGCGTCTCTAACATAAGATATAAACAGATGTTAGATGCTCACTAGATGCTGTACATTTGAACCGTATCCTTGTTCTTACCTGGCTAGTTAATGATGTCCTAAATAATTAACTAACGGGTCGATTTGATGGCAGAAACATCGATGCCTGTCACAGCATGGTCCTCCAGGGCTGGAGCGCTGCTGGAGAAATGTCTTCTGCTCTCCTTAGAGCCTCGTGGCCTGTAAACAATTAATCACCAGCTGTCACCCTCAGCCTTGTTGCTCCACGTTAAACACCAGAAGAAAGTAACGGCAGTGCAGCAGGACGAACCTATCGCCGTATACGCGAGCCCTTTATTAAAGGGGTGGGAGGCTGAAGATCTGGCATCCTCTTCCAGAGAGCTTAATAAATGAATGCTGTTCCTCCTGAAAGCAGCAGTACTTAGTTCCTAGCAGAGCGAGCGCTGGCTCAGCAACTCTGCCGTCCTGTTCATCATCACAAATGTGTTTTAGAAAGAAAGAAAGAGCACCTAGGTGTGGCACTATGAGCAAGATGTCGACCTGGTTCCCTCTAACCACGTCATTATGGCAGAGCGAGTTTTTTTTTTTCTGCGCAGAATCTATCATGTAAGACTGATTATGCTGCAGTGCCTCGGCTCAGGCCCGTCTCATTACTAAATCCTGCACAACGTTCAGGCCTTGGGTACTCTCTTTTTGTACTTTTTGTCGTGTGGGCGTGTGTGAAATGTGTTTATTATCTATGATAATGACGGATGTTTTACCACAGTGCTAGGTAGCAGCACAAAAACATGCTCAGCAAAGCTTTAGAGAAATCATTTAATCAAAGATTAAAAAATAAAACAAAAAAAAGGGAAAGCAACAGATGGACAGGATGGACATAAAGGGTGTCACCAAATCCATCATGGAAGACATGCCAGTTTAGGTGTTTTAAATACTTTAGACTCAAGATATACACTGCAAGTATCGTCTAACCAGCACTACCAACAAGATTACAGAACATATCAGGATCTGCTTTGTTGGGGTTTTTTTTTTTTGGCAGAATGGCACTTTTTGGCAGGATTTAAGCACTTGCTTGACTAACACTAATAAAAGACTCGACTATATCGTGAATGCAGGTATTTGTAGGGATTTCTTCTTGAATCTTGACTGGGTGGTTTCTGTGCAAACCTGGCAACCTATCGGAACGCAGCAAACCGGCAGAGACAAACGTACGAAGAAGCTTGTAACATGGAATCACCTATTCCAAAAATAGAAGATTGTGGTGGCCTAGTGGGTAAGGTACTGGACTATGGACCATAAAGTCCAGGGTTCACAGTTACCACAGTTGGTGGTAAATAAATGTAAGTTTTATTATGTAATTAAGGGATTATGATGTTGATGGAAAAAGAAAACGTCGATTTGCAAAATAACCACCACAACATCCAACTTCATCCGTCACTATAAAATGCGTTTAGGGAAATTCCAAATCTGAAACTTGAGACGATGGTTGATATTGACTCTTTGCTACCATAACAGGCTCGATTTTAGAACATTCCCAAAATCAAGTTATTTAGACACAAGGTTTAACAAAACACAAAAAAATTCCCTATAATTTAACTGCATGCTTTAGTGTTGAAAGTTTTCTTTCTGAAACGAAGGGGTGCAGCTTAAGAAATCGAATATAGTTTTATATCGTTAAGTTATTCCAACCCCCCGGTGGAACCATAACAGCCAGTTAAACTCTTCTCCCGGCGCATTGCAAATTTGCAAGTTGAGCCATTGGAGTGTGACGTGTGACTCATCGATCCAAAAAACATTCTTTTACTGCTCCAAAGTCCAACGTCTATGTGCTTTACGGCACTGTAGCCGATTTTAGGCGCCGTGAGAGCTGTGGAAATCGAATTCATGAGGTAAAACCGTGAACAGTTTTATTAACAGTTTGATTTATGAATTACCAGGACTGTGGTAGCCTAGCGGTTAAGGTCCAGGGTCCAGGGTTCAAATCCCACCTCTGTCAAGCTGACACAGCCCTGAGCAAGGACCTTAACCCACCATTGCTTCGATTGTAAGACCGTATAAGTTGTAAGTTGCTCTGGATAGCTACATCTGCTAAATGCCATAAATGTAAATGTATGAATGTGTGTGTGTGTGTGTTTCCTTTCCCAGATATGCCAGTCTGTATTTCTGCTGTGCCATCGAGGACCAGGACAACGAGCTGATCACCCTGGAGATCATTCATCGCTACGTGGAGCTGCTGGATAAGTATTTTGGCAGCGTACGTCTCTGTGTCCTTCACACTTTCGCGCTTTCTGATGCTGAAACGTAATTTACATTGTAATGTGGCGGTGCGATTTTGACGCAGGTGTGCGAGCTGGACATCATTTTTAACTTTGAGAAGGCCTACTTCATCTTGGACGAGTTTCTTTTGGGTGGAGAAGCTCAGGAGACGTCCAAGAAGAACGTCCTGAAGGCGATCGAACAGGCCGACCTGCTGCAGGAGGTGAGCCACACAGCACTGTGTTTATGTTTTGTTGTTTTTTTTTTTTTTAAATAAATAATTTAACAGGCTCGTTTCATCCAAATGTTGTTGGTTGAAAAAAAAAAAACAAATTGGGCGAGATTTTAGGTCGAAATGTCCTCTAATTTTTGTGAGTAGTATTGAAGTAATATGAAACGAGCCTGTTAAATACTTGATATTCATTATTTATATATATATATATATATATGTGTGTGTGTGTGTGTAAATAGTGTAATACATAATACGTTGAGTTGAATTAGACTTCTTGTTGGAATCTCTATGTATGTAATATAAGAAGTTTCTGGTTTATTTATTATACCAATTACCCAGGTGGACTTTGCAGAAATACAGTTTCTGACTGTGACATGCTCTTTTAAGTGTGCGCTAGCAAAAAAAAAAAAACTCACAAACTCCAAAATGCAAGTGCAAAATGTAAACACCTACTCTGGAAAGAGCTGGAAGGGGTTGCTCACCCGTCTGACCTCCCCTCCATGAGACATTCCTAATTACGTGTGTGCCTGATGCCCAGCCTGGCCAGAATGCACCGCAGAGACAACTACACAAAAACGTATACAGTCACTCCTCCTGGATTAGCGATCTGCCACAACCACCAAGCTCTCTCAAAGCATCACAAGCATGATAAACTTGTCGTCTAGACTAAGTCTGACCTCAGATCAGATGTCTGTCTTTTCATCGGTAGGCCGCTCGTTGTGATGGCCTTGGATTAAGCACGCCGATGACAGAAATAGATATTGTTGTAGAGTATTGGGGTAGAGTTCAGCAGGAGCAGGCTGGCACACTGCAGCTGTTCTTTATCTCAGCACAGTAATTACTGCTGACATTTCAGAGCCTGTTGCCATTTTTTTTTTCTCTTCTTTCATTGTCTTTGTGTTTCTTGTCCCTGTTGACATGCTTTGTTCAGCCCAGAAGTACTGTTGATTCCACTTGACGTGATTTCTCTCTCGCCGTCTTTCCTCTCTCTGTGGTTTTGTCATTCACAGAATCTAGATTTCCCAATTCGCCTCCTCCCAGGTACAGTGTGTCGATTATCGATGAGTAAACCCAGAGTGTAGCGTCCTCACCCGTAGCCCTGCACAGACTCTCGTAGATCAGAGTAGATCAGTCACCAGCTAACCTGCAGAACGGATGGCAGTAGATCACATGGCAGTAACAACTCTGACCTTTAGGAATCTCGTGTCTTTAGTTGTAGAGGGCACATACTTTCACTACGTGTGCGCTCCTAGATTACGATATGTGGTACCTTTAGACCTTGTACTGTGCCATGGGCTTGTGTAGCATGTAGACGTTGTTAGAGGGCTAACTACTAAAATGTAAGATTATCCTTCTAATGAAGGATCCATCCTGCTCGGCGTTGTACAGGTATGCGTCAGATAACGTTTTGCTGTCCGAACACCGTAATAAATATACCTAACTTATATGGTACATATATTATAGCAGAGCTTTACAGAATACTAGGGTCATAACGATGCACTGCTCACAATACGGTCATTATTTTTTCTTCTTCTTCTTTGTAATCCATGTGAAACTGCACATTTTAAAAATCCGCTTTTAAGCAAAGCATTTCTTCCGCTGCGGTTAAAAGAGACTAGAGATTGAAAATTGAATTGATAGAAAGTCTAAAATTCTGTTGTATCTTCATATTTCTGAAGAATGATAATTCAAAGTACATCGTTCCCTGGTTTATTGGGGGATTGGGGGGGGGGGGTTTACATTCCAGGTCCACCCGCGATAAACGAAAATCCGCGATGTAGGGATGCTGTATTTATTGAAGTATTTCTACACTATTTTAGCCGTAGAACTCGCAGAACGTTTGGGTTTCATCGTGGGGCTTGAATGAATTGAGTCTATAATGAAACTTTCACAAACAGAGAACACAAAACCGCAGATAAAAACTCGTCACGTCGGTGAGTAGAGACTCAGGCGGCCGACGCTCTGGTCTTA